>JAODKN010000041.1:31092195-31110357 GCA_026774425.1 Petrocephalus zakoni | reverse complement strand
ATAACTGAATAGATGTTTGTGTTAATTGTGCGCGCACTTGGGTGTGAGGACGCGAGCGCGCAGGGGCGCGCAGGAGCGCGCAGGAGCCCCGACCGCACACCGCGCAGCTGATGTAACGCCGGCGGCAAACCAGATCAAACTGGCCTCGCCGGAGCGCTCCGCGCTGAACTTTACACCCCACTTGCCATCCTATTAGCATCGGCTGCAGCCCCACAGGAGATTGGTGCTGCTCGCTGGATTTCGCAAAAACAACTCCAAATATGTTCAAAGGAAGACTTAAGCGGATTGATCACGCCAGCAGCCGTCACCGCACCGCATTCTGCTCACAATACGCGTGCAACCTACATTCCGGCCAGTCGGCATTTGCATTATTCCCTAAAACACCCGTTTGGGGATTCTATTCGCCTCCAAGCATCACAGACGCCTGAAAGTAAATCTAAAAGCAAGTGTCTCTGATAACTGCTCCAGGTATTGAGATCAGCCTAAGCGAAACATTACTTGAGATTCCGGGGAAAGGCGATCAGATGATGGCAAGCGCACGGCCCGGGAAGGCTGGCCACAAACGAGACTCTCACTTACAGACGGGGTCATCCATTTTCAGGCTTCTTTGCAAACGAATGGAGGAAGGAAGAGTTTTTTCAATCAATTCATCAATTGTCTGAAAACAAAGCAGTCCAGCGTCAGTTAGCTCGGAAGGAGGTTGAAATGCTTCAAAAGATCCAGCACACTTAATCACGGGTTCATTAAAAATTATTTTAAGACAGTCGCACATTATGCGTTTACTTTGACATAATGGCATGATTAAGCATCTTGGCTGTTTCAACAGCTAAACGAGAGAAAGAAAGATATAAATTGCACAAGTGTGCTGCAATGCCACCAAAGCGGTAACACCTGCTCGCAGCAGCATTTGACAAGGTGCCTCCTAAATTATATTTACTCACAATGTTCTTACCTTGAGACCCAGAGTACCAAGCATCTCACGCTTCTCTTTGTCACCTGGCCCAATGTGCCTCTCGGAGAAATCGTCATGCCGGGGCAGAATGGACTCGATGCGCCTGGAGTGGAGCACCGCGGAACCCGCAAAAGCCCGGACGGCGGCGACAGCAGCGTCCTTATTCCCGAAGGGCTCCGCGCGCACTTGCGCCAGGCAGCGGCCCCTGCCGCGCGCGCCCCAGCGCGGCACGCGGACGCCCGCCGACCTGCACACGAGCGCCCAGGACCTCGCGCAGCTCTGCATCTTCAGCCTCGAGACGGCCACGCGAAATAAGCGCTCTCCTCTCACGCAGATGTCCCTTACTGTCCCCGGCCACCCCAAGGCGATGCTCGAAACTCCCGACAAAGAACTCTGGCAACTTCTTAAAAAGTGACTCGCTAATACGCCTCCTCATTAGGCGGGAGGCAGCCAATCAGCGGGCGAGGCCGCCGTGACGCAGCGTCAAGCCCCCGGCAAACAGCTGCTTTCAGCCGCCTCGCGTGCCGGCTGAGTATAAATACGGAGGGCGCGACTCTCCGCTCGCCTCTGCGCAGCGGCTGCAGCAGCCGGCCGCCTGTCTGGTTCTCCTGCCAGCGAGAGAGTTCAAGGAACTTTAAGATAACATCTAGTTGCACTCCCTTTTTTGTGGTCGTTTTATGCGCTCCAGGAACTCGACGCATCACGTAATAATATCATGCTATAGACAGCATGTAGTGCTCGCACATGCGCGCATCTGTGATCCGTCTTACCGAGAAATACTAAATGCTGCGTGCGAAATTAGCCTGTAAATCCGTAAAGTGGCAAGGCTGGTGCTTCACTATAGCTATCTGGTGAATTGTTGATATGAACCTCGACTGGCCGGTGTCATTAGAAAGTTGGTGACATTTGCATTCACAGCAGCTCCGCTTTTCACTGCAAAATAAAAGAAAACCCTTGTGGAGATGTCTCGTATTTTACAAAAACCAGAGACGCCTAGTGGTGCATCCGGGTATTGTGCATATATAACTCAGGTGAATGTACATGGGGTGTAAAGGGTGCCTACGGTTGGGATGGAAACTCTGAAGTTTCATGACGTGAGGAGAAAAAGTAAAAAAATATGTCTAAAAAACAGTTTATTGTACTCTTTAAATTACTTTGTATTTGTTAATTGCATATCGGGTTAGTGACAGCCCGTTGAGCCCTCACCTCAGATAAGCCATGCACAATTCAGTGGCTGTTTATTAATAATAGCTATTTAAAGATGTTCTGATGGCAAAGAGGACTAACAAAAAGCTCTACCAGTTTTTTTGTTTCTGCATGCAGACCGAAACGGACACAAACAACCCAAGCCAATGTGACCTCGCCACTACTGCAAACGACAGCGATGTAATCTGCAGAAGTGGCAGGATGGTGGCCAGATGCAGGCGGCCGAACAAGCTACACACCCGACAGCTAGCGTGCCACGCAGCAGTGGCTTATCCTCGCCATTGGTGACAATACGGTACGCTTATGTGGCTGCTGCAGCAATTTACCGCATTGGTTTGCCATTTCTAGTCTCTCTTTGTGATGCGAAGCTGTGAATATATGTTGTACATTTCGGCCAGATGCATTCAGATCTCACATAGAAAACAACCTGTGTAGCATCATGCAACATGAATTATCTGTAGGCTATGTCGTCTCTCTCTCTCCCTCTCTCTCTCTCACACACACACACACACACTGCCCCCCTCCCTTACGCCCCGTGTTCAAAAAGTGTAAAACCGAAACAGAACCTAACATTGTTTTGGTTCAACCGGTGGCCCTTAAGCCAAAGAATTTTGTAATAAAAATAAATGGAATTCATTCTTAGTTACTTTGTTTTATTCCCTCCTTCCAGGATGAAGAAAACCATCCTTCTGAAATGTGACTACAGACCCCTGCAGCTGGCTCTGAAACTGAGAAATAATCGTGTGTTCCATTATCCTTGGAGGTCGGAGCTCGGAACTCAGAATAACGTCATATCCGCTAAAAACTCGGGGAAAACCGAGTAATATCAAATATCAAACCTTGTCCTTCCAGATAATCTTCTTGGTCTTCTCTGATTTTGGCCTTCTTAGATCTTATAGCTGTATCATCAGTAGAGACCTTAATCTGCCTTTATCCAGATAGCAAAGCTGACATGGTTTACTGGACAGTATGTGTCGAGCGCCCTTTCTCTGTTTCAGTGCCAGGTTCCCTGCTTGTCCTCCATCAGCTTGGTCAGGTTTTAGGTTTTAGCTCTGCATTGTCAGGATCTACCTGTTCTCCATCCATATCCGTTTTTCAGGGCCAGAAGATCCACAAGGAAAACTGTCTTTTTGGTCTGCCTCGGCATCCACCTGTACAGGTCCTGTAATTTGCTGAGTTTGCAGTTTGTAGACTAAAGCTTTTTATGTAACTACAGCTAGATAAAAAAAAAATTGCAGAATGTTTACGATAATGAGGGATCTTATAGTCAATGTGGGGCAGTTCATTGCAGTTTAACACTCTTAAATAGCAGAAGAAGCCTAACCATAATGTAGACATTCAGGAAGGAACTTCTTCAAACCATCAGCACTTTTCATATCTGATGCAAACTTGTTTTGAGAAAATGGTTGGTTGACAGCTGCAGGATTTGTGTAATTGTATGCAGGAGGGTGGTAGGTGTTATGGAGACTGTCCAATCTTGTGCTCCCCGGGAAATCGAAAAACATTCCATTGCTGTGACACACGCCTTTCAGCTAACTCAGTGTGGGAGTTGAGGACCCATGAAGCAATATAAACAGCATAAGCAGTAAAATCGGCCGATGTGGAAAACATGGCACTTTTGGGGCACGAATACTTTGAGTGTAATTTGTGTTCACTTACCAGGACACGGGGAAAGTTGTGCCTGTGGGTAATGGGAAGTCACCCGTTTTGGCAGTGGAATCATCTGACTGACTGTTCTCCGCCAATAGATAAGTGGGAAGAGAATGGGGAAAATGCCTGAAGGCATGTATTCATATCATACCGGCCTCCTAAGCGATGGCATGTCCTGGCTTAGGCACTTGGATCTGCACCAGGTCACACCTTCTGGGGTTGTGGGGAGGCACTTGATACTGTTTTATTTTTGTACTTGTAACACACATTTCAGTGGTTAGTATCGCTACTGTGGCTGTGCGGATGTTGACCGTATTACACAACTCCTGAAATGTGAGAGGTATGTTGGTTTCTTCAGGTCGAGACTAAAGGCCAAGTTACTCTTCTACCAAATTGAATCCATTGAGTGATAGAAGTAATGAATTGTTGGGGAAAAGAACGAAATGTACATTAAACTGAATAAATGAGTATTAAAGTATGAGGGAACAACAGGTTGAATTTGTACCAGGTGCTGGAAAGGGAACATTGAGGAAACAATGAAATGTCATTACTGGTTGCTCAACGGCTACTTAAAACTGGATTCTTACACTTGATCCTCGATAAACTCTACACGGCTTAAAATAAACAATTTGGCCATGTGACATGTCAGCATTTGTGTAAACAAAACAGCATGTTAAGAATCCCCCCCCGAGCATACTAAAGTTGCTGAAGGGCAAAGCCAACGTCCATCAGTAAGTCAGTTCTCCACACAGGCCTGTGTGGGGTCCAGAAGCTTGTACCCCAAATGTTACAGTTTGTAGGTCACATCTATAATGTCACCCCTCCATGGGATTCTAACTCAGTCAGGTGTTATTTGTGAACCATTTCAACACGTTTGAAGTCTAATGTTTGTAAGAAAATGTTCACTACCAATGTTACTTGGTACCATTGGTTAAGCCTTATTTGTTAGATGAGCTACGTATAATCTTAAAAACGTAATGAGGGTAATTTATATTGTGAACAATAAGGTTAGAGTAATAGGCTGAACACACCTTATTTAGGGCTTGCTTGTGTGGTTGCATGTCACGCTTACGGCGGGATGAACGACCCATGAAGGCAGGCTCACTAAAATAGGGCAGCACATCAAGGGTCAAACAGGAGGCAGCCAATCAAGGGAAACAAGCAGAGCAAACTACACGAGGTAAACACAACGATGGGCAGGTGCAACTAATCAAGCCCCGCCTGAGGGCAAAACAGGGGGAAAACACGAAGGGCGGGGCTGAGCGTGACATTACAGGCTGTCGGCCAATGCCAACTTGAATACTTGTAAATCTGTAGATTCCCATTTGCACTCTAATCTGCAGCACTCCTGTTTGTAAGTGTGGATGTGATCATTAAACCAAGGGACGTGTTTGGTGGTTTTGACAACTTTATTTTAAAAAAAGCACTGTTTTGTATTCGTATTTTCGTGGGGACCATCCATTCATTTTTACTGGAAAACCCTAATCCCAGCTATGACATCCATAACCCCTACCCAGCTCTAACCTTAACCAAATACGTAACCAAACAAAATACAAGACTTTGGACACTTTTCAGTTTTTGCCCCCACAGTGTAATATATACACACCCCCTCACACACAGCCAGCATAGAACATCCACACCCCTCAGGGTGTGAGGACATAAAACAATGCCACCAAACTGCCCAGCCGTGTAAATCTTCAAAAAACGTAACTGTACACATTGAGCCTAAATGCAACATGGCTGCAGACACTTAATGTCTGTAACATCCACTAATCACACATTTTATGAGATATGTTTTTGATAACAATCAACAATTATTAATCCAACAGCCATATCATTAACATGCTCGCATATAGATTGCACAATGGAGTGGAGATGGGAACCTGCCCAGATACATGCTGAAAGGGGACAGACTGATAGCGGTGTGTACACAGTATGCCGCACAACCAGTACAATGGCAAATAAGATGACTCAGTTCCCAAGCAAAACCTGGTTTTGGCAAATGGTAACGGCTCGTTACATTAGCCGCAGGGGAGCTGTTATTCAGCTTGCCAAATCAAGACATTGTTCTGTCCCTTGGGAGATGTAATAAAGACTCAGCACCCTCTCCCTCCAGTGCTGATGGTGGTAATGTCCCAGCAGGGCTACCAGTAGTCCATTGTGAATGGTCAGGCTCTATTCCTGCAGCAAGACTCTGGGACAAAGACACACACAAAATAGGAATACACTGCGACTGACGTGCCAAAACTAAAATGGAATCACTTTGGTGGGTTTCTGTGCAGTACCCACAAGTGATCTATCAGTTCATTTCTCTGCCTTTCGCTCTCTTGTTTTACATGCTAGCCAAGCTACGCTGCCTCACTCTGACTCACCGGTAAGTGCAACAGAACTGCATGTTTACTATACGTGGGTGTTTGTGTGTACAGTATATACACACTCCTATAATGTATTTTTACATATAAATATTCAGACCTCATAAAACTCATGTTATATGATTAATATTTAGTTAACTGACTGAAATTTACATTCAGTTCATTAACTAAACTGTCAGTTATGACTTTGCAGCATAACTGTTGAATATCTGATCAAATCAAACTTGGCATGTCATACCATGTTGCATGACAAAAACTATATATATGGCATGCATAAATCTACATGGGCTGGAAAATGAATACAAACTACTGAGAAAAAATGATCTGTTAGTACTTAATACAATATGTTTTGCATGCATGCAGAGCCGCCGCCCTGAATTGTGACCTGCTTGAGTAACTTGAGCCCGGCTCCATGCTGGCTGCAGGTACCTCTACCTGGCTGTAGGTGGCGCTGTGCTGGCCTTACTCACTATGGGTCCATACAGCACCATAGTGTTTATCCCCGCACTCAGTTCTGCTCTCCTGGCCTATGCTCTGCATCCCCTGGATGTTCACCCATGGATGCTGGGCATTCAGATGTGCTGGCAGACCTACTGGCACCTCAGCATCCAGTACAGCGAGTACTGGCAGCTGGAGTCCTCTGACGGCAGGTACCCCCTCCACTATAGAAACTGATGTCAAGGGGGTTAGGCTCTAATTGTGTTTGCTGTTACCCACAATTCCCCTGTGCATCGATGCCTCATCAACCCTACAAAAAACAGTGTGTTTTCACTGACTGTTCCAGCTTGAGCACTGTTACCTTCTATCATTGTGTTTTTGGCAGCAGGTTAAGATAGTTACCTTTACACAGATTGTTACCTTTACACACCTTTACAGAGAACAATCTCAGAAGAACAAAGTATTCTGGGATGCTGCACTGCACAGAGGACTGTATCTCTGCTAGGGGTACTGTTGTGGGCCATACAGGCTCAAACAGTCTGCTATATTGCACCCAACCTCAGTCACCAGAGTATGGCCGTACTGTTGTAGAGTCACCCCTGTCTTGTCCCTCAGGCTGCTCCTGGCAGTGTCTGCACTGATGCTGCTCACCCAACGTGCCACATCCATGTCCATGGACCTTCAGGAGGGCAAGGTCCCACCTCCACCTCCTAGGGTTGGAGTGCTTGGAGGGGCCCGTGCTGTGCTGCCTTTCCTCAGTTACATCCTCTACTTCCCTGCCCTGTTAGGGGGGCCCCTCTGCTCCTTCGCCCAGTTTGTACGCTTCGTGGAGCAGAGTGCCGCCAGCCCCCCTCCGTCACCACTCGGGGCCGTCCTCTCCAAGGCTCTCGCAGCAGTATCTTTGGAATGGGCTAGGCGTCTCCTCAGAGACCTCCTCATCTCCTACTCCCCAAGTCTTGGGCATCTCGGGGGCCTAGGTCAAGTGCTGTGGGTGTGGACCTTGTCCGTGGCCTTGAGGATGAGGTACTACTCGCACTGGGCATTGAGTGACTGTTTGAACAACGCAATGGGGCTTGGATTCAGCGGCTACAGTCAACACGGGACCCCTCTGTGGGACAGCCTTTCGGACGGGAACCCATGGACGGTGGAACCATCCAGTCGGCTGTCTCAGTACGCTCGTAATTGGAACAGAACCTCAACCGCCTGGCTACGCAGACTGATCTTCCAGAGGTGCAGAAGCGCACCGCTAGCACTAACCTTCGCCTTTTCTGCTTGGTGGCATGGGCTACACCCCGGTCAGGTAGTGGGCTTCATGGTCTGGGCAGCCACCGTGCAGGCAGACTATGGAATCCACAGCCGCCTGCGCCCCCTGGTGGATACTAGGGGGAAAAAACTGGTTTATACTGCTCTGAGTTGGGTACTTACACAGCTGGTAATTGCGTGCGTCATGATTGCAGTGGAGCTCCGGAGTGTTTCATCTTTATTGTTGCTATGCAGAATGCACGCATGCTTGTTTCCACTGCTATACATACTAACACTTTTTCTCACGAAAAGGGACTAATCCATTCCTCCAACCAATTATCCTGGAAAGGATCTTGGTGGGAGGGGCAAGGCTGGAGTATATGCTCAAATAAATATATATAGGGTCAATTTTAGTTACAGTGTGATTCACTGTTTTCCACAAGTGTATCAATCATGTACCAAACATGAATGCCAGATAATAAAGTTTTCCTGCAAGATGAAGTGAAAATCCTGTGCATTTAACCCATATGTGACATACTATACTATTTAGTGCCCAAGGGATAGAGTGTAGGGGTGATACCTTGCTGGTCAGGGGTTCAAACTGGCAACCTTTAAATCACAAGTATGCTTCCTCTAACCACTAGTCCACCACTTCCTCATAAGGCCACCAATTCTGGCCAACAGAAATTGCCT
This sequence comes from Petrocephalus zakoni, assembly GCA_026774425.1. Lineage (NCBI taxonomy): Eukaryota > Metazoa > Chordata > Actinopteri > Osteoglossiformes > Mormyridae > Petrocephalus > Petrocephalus zakoni. The sequence continues at coordinate 31,101,804 of JAODKN010000041.1, read as the reverse complement.
TGTGTGATCAAATGCCCATGTCATACGATGATAGAGGACAAATATTATTAATAATGTCAAAAAATGTATTTACCTCAGTAACCAAGTATACTTTGAAGTATGTGTGATTAAGAAACATTTCCCAAAATTATACAGGTTTAAAGACCCATGAATGCATTTTTGTGTGGCCTCGTGTTAGATAATTATTAGGTAATTATTTTTTCAATTTAATAAAAAATGTCAGTCTTGTTTAACTATTCTTACCTAATTTATGGTAATAATTTGTGGGTTTTGTATATAAAATGCATTGATAGTGACCCTCCATGTATATAAAAAAATGGTAAATAACAAAGATGTACTATAGCCTCCTGAGACCCAGGATTTTGTTCGGTGTGCATTTTTTAATTTCCTCTAGCATCTTGTTCTCATACTGTTTTGCGTATAGTGCTTATCTGACCACTAGATGACAGAACAAATGTCCCTGAATAAGCAAAATAACATATTATGGAGCAGGGAAGCCAAAATGTAATGTCCCCATATGAGGACATAGGGTCTCAGGAGGTTAAGGGAATAACAATTGAATTCCCATCATCAAAATAAGGAACACCAGTATGTTCATAAAAGCATATAGTTTATGCATAGTTCAATCCATAATATTGTATCTCCTTCAGCAAACTGCATATTGTGTCATAAGTCAAAAGCTTCAGAATATTAATTGCTACACTTGCTCCACCTAGTGGCCAACTTCTCACATTGGACGCTGAAACCTGTTGAATGAGTATTTATTGGTTGTGTAAAATATTAACACAACAAATTTATTTGGCAGTCTCCCTTTTTTCCGATGTGACATCATTCTTTTCTTTCCATAAATTACCGGCGACGATCCCTAAGAATAAAAGGAGTCCCAGATTGCGATTCGATGCAAACTTCTCCCAGCAGTCATCTGGCTTATTGATGTCCACAGTGTAAATCTGCAAGCCACAAGAATAAGGCAAAGAGAAAGCGTTATGGGATATCTGCAATAACGGCAAAGCCAGCCAGCTGTGTCCCAAGCAACAACCCTACGCTCAGCACAGCCGTCTACTTCCACCACTTGGGCTGCCTAAGTTTTGTCTACCGTGACCACTGTATTATATCAGAGAGTGGCAGTTGGCTTCAGGTTGGAGCGCCCTGCTTCCTGAGCTCCTGCTGGAGCCCTGATAAACCCTCCCCCATCCTCCTCAGCTCTCCCACCTGATTGGCTAAGTGTGCAGCCACCACTGACACGGCTGCATAATAGGGCGCGGTCTGCTGGGCATTAACCCCAGTCAAGACCAGCCCTGCCAGCATGGCCAGGGTGAAGCCACTCAGCCACGGCTTGGTCCTCTCCTGGAAGCGTAAGGCCGTGGACCTGACCCCCACCAGCACATCATCCGCTTTGTCCTGGGGGAGAAGAAAAACAGACATCCCAATCATACCTGACCTCTTAACGCCAGTGTTCCTAGAGAGTCTTCCTTCCTGACTTCAGCCCCTGTAACACTGTCGGTGAGAAACGGCCACTGTCCATTTTTACCTGATGGGCATAGATGGTGTCATAGATCAACGTCCACATGACGCCAGAGAAGTAGAGTGGCAGGCACACTGACCAATCACATGAGCCCGTTACGGCAGACCAGCCTAGCATGGCTCCCCAGTTAAAGGTAAGGCCTAAAAAAGGAAAAAAAAACACATATAATTATTAAAACAGTCACATCTTACGTCTTACCCATGAGATTCATGGGTTTTGTCTTTTGCAGTGGCACTTACATCTCACCAGGCAATAAAGTATACTTTGGTATCAGAAATGACCGGCTGCAAAAGCTGAATACACATGAGAAATACAAGCCACCCTCCTTAGCCCCCCTGCATTCATTTCCGGGTTACAGACGACACGCCTGGAGGCTCTGCCCCCACATTGCCTTTAGATTTTTGATTACAATTATATTCCGTAATTATAAACACTGCTAGTCAGACTCTTGCTATTTTCAGTGTCTGTGCTTTATTTTGCAGTAATAAAAAAGTTAAAAGCAAAATATATGAGCATGTAGAATCTTTTTCGACAACTCACCGTTTTCACTGAATTGTACACATTTCTCCCCGTTTTCGCCGCAGTTAGTTTGGCTCGTACGCAAAGAAAACAAAAAAAATGAAAGCACACAAGTAGAAAGCCCTACTGCCGTACCCAGCACCAGCTGCGGCCAGTATGTGATCCTCTTCATCAAAGGGTAGCTGACCACCAGCGACAGCGAAGCCGCGCCGAGCGCTATGCTAAGGAAAAAGACACCATTTTAGAGTAAACAAAGGCGCATTCGTGTAATAGGTGGTATCAGTGTTCCCCCATTTGGCCCTCGGGGACCCACAGACAGTCCACGCAGCGCCCCATGTACTTTTAGGACCTATAAAAACACCAGTACCTGTAATAGTTAAGGCAGAGCAGGATCCCAAGCGCTGCTGTGAGCTGGCCACCCAGGAAGACAAGGGCCTGAAACTGGGAGACCTCTCCACAAGCAATGGGCCGGCCAGCTGTCCTGGACACCTGCACCGACATGAAATCAAAGGCCGATCATTACCAGCCACGGAGGGCCAGCGCCATGAGGATATGTCACAGGGACACAGGACCGGACGGGCACCTTTCTGTCAAAGTCTCTGTCCCACATGTCATTGATGGTGCACCCGGCCCCTCTCATCAGCACAGCCCCTGTGCCGAAAAGCATCAACATTGCCAAGTCTGGGAGGCATCCAGGGCCTGCAGCCAATCCAATGCTCCAAGTGCAAGGTAGGTACAACAGCCACGTACCTGTGTAATACCGAACAAAATCATTTCATCCACGTATTGACCACACCTTACCCAGTTCTGCTGATGTAATAACAAATTCCAGACTTTTCAGGGTAATCAGTTTGCTAATTTCCCCTCATTTATTTAAAATGATATGCCTGACAATGAAAGGATCATTGAGTTACTAACGTTATATAAATTAATACTGCACACAGACAAGAACTTCACAGTATGGAAGACTAATATGAATACTGTATTATCCTTATCAAATACTGAATCCTATTACAGATTTTCATCTTTTGTTATGATAACTCGGCTTAGATTTGGGCTTTCTTAGAACTTGGCCTTCTACTATGTTTTTTTCATTTGGTTGCTGAGCTACGGCGTCTGTTTAAAATGAACAGGCAGAAATCCCTCTAGGGTAATACTCACCGATGGGTTTGTCCAGCCTCATAAGTTTGAGGTAAGGCTGAACTGCTGATGGTGCAGAGTTCACAATCCCTGCCGCAGACAGACTAAACAGCCTTGTGGGGCTGGACCCGGACTGCAGCCTCGCTAGCCAAGTCCGTCGGCGGGGGCAGGCCACCCAGGGCCAACGCTTCTCCTGAGGACCCATGACTCCAGCCCCCGCCTCTACTGTCCAGAGCCAGCGCTGGGTTGAGATCGGATGGAAACAGGTTCCATGAGGAAGCTGCCCCCTAGTGGTAAGGAGGTGCCGTGCAGCAGATCTAAGGATGAGCATGGCGTCTGCTCTCCTCACATGGTGCTCCTTTTCAAGGCCTGTGACACATGGAAAGAGTAGAGACCTGAGGGTCTTCAAATGCTCTCATCTCCTTTGCAAATGCATGAAGCAGCAAAGCTGTCATGCCAATAACATGCTAAGTGAGTCATTACTTTTTGTTTGCACATTGGACATTCCAACCCTAAAGGACCAGTGGTATTATACAGGGGATATGGTTAGCAGTGTGGCCTCACGCCTCTGGGACAGGGTTCGAGCCTCCACCATGGCTCCGTATGTGCTGAGCTTGCTTGTTGCTTGTCATCATGGGGTTTCCTACGGGTACTCTGGGTTCCCCCTACAGTCCAAAAATATGCTGGGGTTAATTGGAATTGCCAAATTGCCAGTAGGTGTGCATGTGTGAGTAAATGGTGTGTGTGTGTGTGTGCTCTGTGATGGGTTGGCACTGTGTCCCAGGTTGCTCCCTGCCTTACGCCCATTTTTCGTACATTTAAAGGCTATACAATGTATAATAATATATACAAACATTTTCTTAAATGGTCAGCTTTAAAACAAGATTTGTTACTGTCACACAACTGACTAGGGTTATGGTGAAAACTATGAAAGAGTGAACAGTGCAATAGTGGTGGTGAAGAGTGCAACTTTTTTTTTTAACTAATGGAATATTGACTGAGATATTGCTATGGACAACCAGTGGAGGTGCTTTTGTTTATACCCCAGCCCAGTCTGGCAGTGCTCCTAATGCTACTGTATCTTAGCGACAGGTCCCTGCCATTCAGCTCAGTCACGGAAGCAGACTAAGGCGGAAAACACCATACTGAACAATAAGCTAACCCAATTTCAGAGTCATGTAATCAGAAAATATGTATTTCTGCTGGTCCTAGTAGGTCACGCTTTTGCATTAGTTGTAACTTCAAGAGCTGGTTTCCTGGGCAAGGCTTAATCTATGTCCGGGAAACCGGCCCCTAGTGTTTATCCATTCATTTTTCTTATCATTAAATGTCATCAGTAAATATCAACAAAGCAAGTATGTAGAGTTTATATAATGTGTTTAAGCACCTATGAAATGATGTGCCAGCCTTATAAAAAGCTGGCTATTTTAACTAATAGCAAGCAAGTGATATAATCTATTTAAGCAAGAAGCTCGGAACGCTCGCTTAGCTAAAAACAACAGACATTAATGCATCTTCCGTAACCGCTTAACCTGTTGAGTCGCGGGAGCTACCCCGGAGACCACAGGGCTCATACTCCATTCTCCCCACACACACACGGAAGCCAGGTTCCGGTGGTCAGAGGCGACTGCGCTACCCACTACACCGCCATATCTAAGAGAAATTGGAATTAAAACAAATGCGCAAGAATGTGCTTATTTAGTTTCTAAAAATAAAATGTTATGTCTCAATTAAGGGAAACGTACGGGGTTAAATACAAAAGTCATGTTGCCATGAGGATTTAACGAAGAACTTTTACCGAATATACAGTTCACAATACTACAGTTCGCGGCTGCAACCGAGGCAGAATCTGTTTGCGAACTAATGCTGCCATCATTAGCTGCCATAATCGATTATAATCCGCATCAATTTGAAAAAAGCAGGAGATCTACCTTCGGACTTGTGTGTCGTTTTAAGAGTCCCCTTAGAAACAAGGCAGATAACATTAGTTCCGTCTGCACATAAGTTGTCATGTATTTATTAAAAATGAATTACACCCAACTACCCATTCATCCGTCCAATCATCGCCTTAAACAGCATTGCAAAATAATGAACAAATAACAAATGCAAGTCTAAAACGCACGGACATCTTTAAAACTTAACTTAAATAATAATAGCATATTATGCACAGTATGAATTACCATTCTATTAAAAATATTTTTTTGGAAATAAAAAAAATTATGAAAATATGACATCGTTTGTTTAACTATCTTTAAAAATGCTTTGAGCAAAAACTAAATAGTTTGGGAAGGTTGAATAGTTTAATGGATCTCATAAAACGTCTACTGCTTTACTTTTTAAAAAAGTGTATTTCAAAAAATCCAGGCATCATCACCTATAGGTATTTGAAATATCTACCCCTTTTCACTTTAAATTTGGAGGTGTGATTTTTCATCCTACAGAGAATCTCAGTTCCCATTTGCATTGATGTTTTAGGTTAGAATCTCTCACTGTTTGTCATAAGTGTATTATTTATCTTCCATGTAAAATTGTAGAATAAGTGTAACTTAAGTAACTTACAATGACCATACAGATGCTACCCCCTTTCCGCCCACCCCTAGTGGATGGCCTTTTCATCTTCATATTATTGGTTTAGTTCTATCCTCAGCTCTTTGTGACTAGTTAGCTTATTCTGCCTTGGTTTGTATGGGTCTGATCTAAAGCACTGCAACTGATTAGTGTGTTTAGTGCATTTCTGCTCCGTGGTGATCTGGGCTTGCACTCAGTGTGCAGCCTATCCAGTGCCCTGTGTGTCTTGGGACAAGCTCCAGGATCAGTGAGAACATGCACTGGATAACTGATTATAGAAAATAGATGGAAACACAGTTTAAGGTAAAAGTACACTTGCAATCACACATGATATCGATATTTCACTGAACACAACTGGATGGTCAGGAAGGTGTGTAGGTGTAACTTACTGAAAACATGTCATGGAGGTGAATTATCTAAGTTTTGTTTATGTAAGTGTTTTAAGTCTCAAGATTTTATTGGCACACGTTCCAAGGAACACAATGAAATTCTTGTGCCAAAACTAGGGCGTTGGAAGGCAGCCCTGCTCCGTCTAACCTGACCACAGAGGGGGCAGGTGCATAGGGGAACAACTGGGCCAAAACAGTGCAATACAGAGCAAATAGCACTGTAATAGGAGACGAGACTGCAGGACAAAAGACAGGGCAATATAGGAAATGGAACAATAAAATATGCTATAATGTGATGCATCGGGGAAGGATGTGCAAACAGCCACTGGGTAATCCAAGTGATAAAGTGTAATGATGACAATAGGATGCAACACAATGCAATACAATACTATACAAATACTACAAGGACAGCAGTTACGCGGCACAGAACACAAATGATACTGATTATCAATTCCAGGATGGGAACTTCATTTCACTTTAAAGCCTGCAGAGTGCAGCCTATTTACTTACTCATTTAAACACAAGGAAGCGATTGCTTTGATCATTTTTGTAAACGATCTAAAAATTGAAACTGAGGATTTTGAAAGGGATTCTGCAGGGAGTCCTAGGGTTAGCTACTGCCCTCACCTCGTCTGTGAAAGTACGCATTCTAAAGTTACGCAGTCGATGGAGGTGCAACAGTTGGCCCCTGAAGCCGGGGGCAGATCGGAAGCGCCACGTGACCTGTCACGCAGCGCCGCACACAAAAGCTTATCCTCGCGGAAGCGACGGAGGGGGGTGAGGCGGCGCGAGCGGGTGGGCGCGGCTGCGAACCCGCCGCTGGGTATCCGGTTTCTGGGGGGGGGCGGTGCGCGTACACGTATACCTGCGCGCCTCCGACTTTGCGCATCGCACTCCGGCTGACGGGATAATGAGCCATGAGCCTCGTCGCCCTGCTGGACGAGCTGGCGCTGGCCGTGGCGGCGCTGGCCATGTTCCCGCTCTTTGACGCGGCGCACTACGCCGTCTCCGCGGCGGCGCTGAAGGAGCAGCCAGGTAAGGCGGCCGAGTGACTATCCGAGTAACTATCCAAGTAACTATCCGGGAAACTATCCGAGTAAATATCCGGGAAACTATCCGAGTAACTATCCGAGTAAATATCCGGGTAACTATCCGAGTAACCATCCGAGTAACTATCCGAGTAACTATTCGAGTAACCATCCGAGTAACTATCCGGGAAACTATCCGAGTAAATATCCGGGAAACTATCCGGGAAACTATCCGAGTAACTATCCGAGTAAATATCCGGGTAACTATTCGAGTAACTATTCGAGTAACCATCCGAGTAACCATCCGAGTAACTATCCGAGTAACTATCCGAGTAACTATTCGAGTAACTATCCGAGTAACCAGCCGGCGGCGCTTCCCTGCACTCCTACAGGTGATGCAAAGCCGGCGTATAACTTGAGAGCCGCCGCTCCGTGTGTCAGGCGGGCGGAAGCCGGCCGTCTCTCCGCCGGGCTCCCCTTCGCATCCTCGCCTTAAGAAGGCGGCACGGACTTCGGCTTTATTGAGCAATCCGTTCGAAGTTCGAGTTTGCTTTACTTTACCGGCTAGAAGTAGCGTGGATGTCGGCGATGTGTCTCCCAGACATGACCGGTGTAGTGAGGCAGATGTTTTATGGGGTGTGATAGAGTGATGTGTATACCCATCCTGGCGAAATGTGTGTTATTGTGATGTAATTCGGGGAAAATAAACTACAGCAAAGGCCAAATCACTCTAGCAAGCAAATATTGTATTATATAGTATTAAAGCAATTCAATCCTATTTTTTTATGAGAACAGTTCAGGAACACGGGCAAGTTCATAACTAGATGTTTCATATTGGACTTTGCATTTCATGTAGTTATATCTAAATGATGAATGAAATGCATGGAATCCTGTTGTGTGTCCTAATACAGATTCCTTTAGAAAGATGCATTTGAAGAGCTTTTAGTTAAACATTAATTCAACTGATGCAGTTAAAAAAAGATTTTTGGCCACGTTGACTTTCTATAATCGGGCATATGCACTGGGTCGTCGGCATCAATAACATCTTGTCCTTGTCAGCAAACTCGTGTTGCTATTTTGATTGTGGCGGTGACAGGTGGGCTTGTACTGGCGAGAGACGTTCCCTATTGTTTTACTTGTGCTGCAACTTGGATCGTAAGCAGGCTATTTTAGAAGCACCGAAACAGTTTGCCTTGTTTGGCTTCCCTATCACTGTACTGAGGTCCCTGCTGTTCTTTTGTGTTTTAGAGAGAATTTGTCCTATAATTCCCATAATACTTGCAGTTATTAATAACATTTGGAATAATGCCATTGTGGTTAATGAGGGGGTAGTCCTTATAACAACCCCTTATAATTTTTTCAGGGTGTAGTTTGACGTGTACACTTGACAGTTTACATTTCAATTGGCACTGTTAAGGATATTCACCAAACAACAAAATTATCATTAAATTTGATCATGAGAAAAAATATTTTTAAATTGATATGGTGGGGATTAACTGTGACCTCATACGTCCAGGGTTGTGTGTGGTGTGTTCGCGTGCTTCTCATTTCATGTGGGTTTCCTCTGGGTTCTTCAGTCTCCTTAACTGCAAAGACATGCAGTTAAGCGAAGTGCTGCCTCTAAAGTGCAGCTGAGCTTTGAATTGTATGCTCTGCTATCTAAATACCGGAAGTGGTATTTAGACAATGTCCTTGTTGAATTACATTGTGTTTTGAATCTATTTTAGTTTTTTCCATTGTGGAAAAACAGACAGCCTGTGCATTTAAAAAAATAATTTTACAAATAATGATTCCCATGAGCTTATTTATATTAATGTGAACGGTTAGACAGAAATGTCATTTCTGAAACAAGCTTAATCTACATAAGCAAAAACAGAAACAGCTGTGGATCCTAAGATAAGGATGCCATCTGGCATAATGAGGCTTTGAGCAAAGGGAAAGAACATTTTACAAACGAGCAAAAGGCCCCTCAACAGGAACAATATTCTCTGTCACACTGAGTTTACTTTAACATTTGGAATTATGCAGTGCCTTTTGGTCCTATAGCACAGTGCATCCCTTGAAAGGAGTCAGAGAGGGCCTGGGAGGGGGGTTGTAGAGATCTGGGTTTTTTCATTCAGGGAAATGTTAATGTTGAAGCAGGGAGGGGTGGAATCTAAGCTCTGTGCTGTTGACGCTTGCCCAAATTTTCTTCCAGGGCTTGGGAAAGAATTTAAAGTGACATTGCATTACTTCCTCTCCTTTTAAGGAATGAAGATTTGGCTCTAAGATCTGTAGGAAGTCGGCCTTTTTGAACAATTTTTACTGTGTGTGTGTGTGTGTGTGTGTGTGTGTGTGTGTATATATATATTGTGTATATATATAAAAATATTATATATATGTGTGTGTGTGTATATATATTGTGTATATATATAAGAATATTATATGTGTGTGTGTGTGT
>JAODKN010000041.1:31075869-31091373 GCA_026774425.1 Petrocephalus zakoni | reverse complement strand
AAAACCACAAGATGACTATATTACTCACGGTGGAAGGAAGATGAAGGAACCATAATGCTAAGATATGATTGGGTTGATACAGTATAAAATGTGTTATTCAAATTTTTCAAACTTATCTGCTATCCCCAACCTAACTTCTAATCATCGTGAATTGTCATTTGCATAAGCTTGCAGTTTTGGTTGTGGCCTTAATATATAGACTGGATTACTGGATTAGCAAGTTTCACCCTGAGCTCAACGTCACACAGCAAATTCCTGTTGAGAACTTTGTTTAAAGTTATATACTGGACTATTTCCGTGTCAGGGTGGACAAGTTTTGCATTTTGTTGCAATTGCTGTATAAAACAAGCAAATAAATACAATATTAAAATACACGCGTTGTTTTCATATCTTTACTGTAGGGAGTTTCAATTCACTTCTGTGGGCATAACTCTAATCCCAATTATGATAACCTTAATCCCTACCCAGCCCTAACCTTAACCCTAAATAGAGCAAACAAAATAGAAGACTTTTGGCATTTTTATTTTTTTGTTTGGTTTCAGATATTTTTATGAAATTGTTTTCTTTTTGAGTTAATTTGGTCCCCGCACTGAAATGTATATGTGACCACATGTACACTTGTACATACCAGGGAGAAACTTGAGTAAACACAGAGAGCATGTAAACGCTACACATACATATGCAAACAGAATCAGGAATGTAATGAATTCCACATTCGTTAAGGTGTGGAAGCATATTGAATAACTGCCCATTTACCTCGCCACCCACTATTAAAATCAACTGTAAAATTGTAATGCGTTCTCATGAATATTCGGGTTACAATGTCTCCAGTTCTGCAGGACCATCATTAAATATCATTTAGAAAATATCACCTCAAGGTGGTAGTAAATACTTTATGTACATATTTTTATACTAATTAGTCCTATAATGCTACTTTGCTGCGAACTCATTGCGATATGAGTTTAATAACAACTTGAAGTGTCACATGCGGTCGCCCAAGCTGTGTGAAATACAGCAGCACTATGATCGTGTTCTGTGTATGTCGGTAATTGCAGAAATTTCAATGCTGTAGAAATGCATACATCTCAGAAATGTAAGACTCCAGTATCATTCAGACTTTCTCAACTATAATAATAATCACTCCTATACCTGACTGCTTTGATGCAGTAAATGTTAAACGTGTCTGCGTGTACTGCAGTATGATGATGTTGTGCCCCTCTTCTTGCTGGGGGGGGGGGGTTGCCTGTGTGCTGTACGTTTGTATTGTATGGCCCTCAGACCATGTAGTAACTTTGAGGAGTGCTTTGTATGGCGCAGGTGCCCCTGCACGGCACCATTCTTAGTGTCCCTGGAGGGTAATTTGGCCTATGGACCAGCCAGTAGGGGTGACAAAGGCCTTCTCTGTCTGCTCATTTGATTTATAGATCTAATAAAATGTACACACAACAGTGTGTGTAGGGAGCACATTGAGTCATCCCTCAAGTAGCTGTTTTCCTTTAAAAGCTTCTTCCCTTTTGTCACAGGAGCTGTGGATGTGGCCCGGAGGAGCCCGTTCGCCTGCTGGTTCAGCGCCATGTTGCATTGCTTCGGTGGGGCGGTTCTCTCTGGGCTGATGCTGGCTCAGCCGTCCGTAGCTCCCCTTTCCAACACGGGCAGCGTGCTTCTGGCCTCTGTCGTCTGGTGAGCACATTACGGTCTATGCAATATGGGGAGCGTGCGACATGTGCGCCTACTAGTTATTGACAGCTTGTGTAGGGCTTATGAGGAACTGTGAATGTTCTGTGGTGTGTGAGTAAGTTCTGAGAGGGAGGCCATGTGTGCAGTGGGCTGGGGGAAGTGCAGGCTTAGGTAAGCGCATAGCAGCAAACCCTTAAGCTGTGTACGTCACGCGGTGATGTAAGTGGTCATAATCTGGACGTGCCATTGGTTGATAGGAAATGAGCCAGTCGGATGGGCGAATTCCCAACTGCCATGATGAATCTACATGAAGAATGTAATGAAAAATGCTGAGTCATGTCTGATGAATAGTATAAGTGTCCTATGGAGCTGTTCCTCATAGTGCTCACTGCCAGAGGGTGCACAAAAACAGCAGTCTGATTGGGTGCTACAAGTCTGTGCAACAAGTTAGTATACTAGTAAACTAGCATGAACTTTTTCCTAACAATTTTACTCAATGTCTTGTATCTTGAAATGTTTTCTTAGTATTTAAAAATGCATTATATTCAGATTTTGAGGTGCAAAATGCAATACGTGCTAATAATCTGTTAAATCTCATAGTAGGAAACATTTTCACCAGCAGTTTTGGGTGTGAATGTCAGTATGTTCTCAGTATGAAACGATTATATGGTTGCTGGTACAAATCCTGTCCCTGGCAGAATAGCCAGGTGTCCGGTAAGTCCCTGAAGGCCCTTACCCCCCAAAATGCTCCAGGTGCGCCAGATAAATGCCCTGACCTCGCACTTGGAGCTCAACCTTTGCCTTATATATGCGTCTGCCTCTCAATTGTTGAGCAACGTGGGTGATTTTAATATCATTCCAAAACATTTAAAAATAAAAGCTTTATTTATTTATTTTAATTTTTAAGTTTGATACTGACGCAAATTGGAGAATTATAGAACTTTCCCTTTTCTCTCTGTGTTCTTAACACGGAGTAGAAGCAACAACAGTTAGCGCTATGTTAATTAAAACCGAGAGGAAGAAATGGCAGAGGGAAGGCAAGAAAATCAAGCGGGCTGTCAACGGCAAAAACATGGCGTGACATTCACACGGGGGAGGGTGCTTATGTGCATTGTGAAGTCTGTAAAAATAAACTGGCATGGCACGACAGCACAGTGTGCGCTGAAGAGTGTTCGTAACCAAAAAGTCCCAGTGCAGCATGAGGTTAGTTTGCGAGTTTGAAAGTATAGGTAATAGTTATAGCCCTCGCAAAGTAGTTTACTTTGTCAATTTGTCCTCAGACTACGGAGTACTTAATTGCCGACATAATAAAGTACTTGATACGGGGGTTGGGGGGAAGACAAATGTGCAAATATATGTGATATATCTACTTTCACTGTCAAATACACGGGTGAACTTTGGAGTATGCAAATGCACTTTTGTGTACTCAAGTCCTCAAACTACACTTTGCGAAATGTCATTATGCCTCTTTTTAGCTATAAGACAATGTTTTGTTAAAGGCAACATGATTTAGAATGATTTAAATAGCTTTTGTCAGGACATCACTCAGCTTGTATTGCATAAAAATATCTGTAGTAGCCAACTTTTATTAGACTAGACCTCAGTTCAGTAGTCTTATTGTCACATGTATGGAATACAGTGAAATTCTTACTTGTGTGTTGCCCCCTTAAACACCATGTTTATTTCCAGCTACAAGCACAGTTGGCTGTAGGAAAGGGGCTTAACTCAAGATTGCGTTGATATGTTGACATTCCTTCATTGTAATAAAGACTTTTTTATAATTAAGGACATGACCCACCATGTAACAACTGGAAGTAGTTGTGCATTAAAAGATAGTATGTGCCATTTTGTGTAATATACGCCGTTTGCACCATTCATCAAACCACCTTTTGCTCCTACAGTGAATTCAGAATATTCTACAGAATAATCAAAAACTGAATGTTAAAATATTCAATAGTTGCAGGTCTACTAACTGTGTACATTTTTGGGATGCCTTGCATGAACAGCCTGCTTCACATCCCTCCACACAATTTCACTGAGATTGAAGCCAGGACTTCAGTTCAATTCAAAACTCTCCAATTTCCATTCTAAAATACAGAATATGCTCTGTTTGAGCCACTCCGTTGTTGATTTACTGCTGTGCTCTGGATTACTGTCATGTTGCATGACCCAGCTTCTTTTGAGTTTTAGATCGCAGCCAAACTTTGACATTTTCCTGCAGAATTTTCCAGTAAAATTCACTGTCTTCACTTGGTCTACCTGCAAGCCATTCAGTCAGACAGGCAGCAAAGCAAAATGCCAAGCCAGTATACCTAATATTATTAAAACACATGGCTAGAAATTTAATATGCCCATAGAACGTTGTTGCAGTAGTGCTGTGCAACATCTAGGTGGTCTTTAGCAAAGGACAGCAATACATTTTATATAGACTCTTGAACAGAGATATTATCAAGAACAAGAGCTGTTTTCCTCCTCACCCTCAGGTTCTTTGTTTTTATTTTGTTTTTCCAGTAAGGGAGAGTAGCAACAGTGCTGATTTTTTCCCATTTGTAAAGTATCTGCCTGACTGGTCTGATGGAGGCCCAAATCTTTAGAAATTGTTTCTAGTCCAATAAACTTTTCTGCTGAGGTCCTCTGAAACCTTTTTTTTTGATTAGGACATGTTGCACTTGAACAGAATGTTGTAAACGACAGGTAACCAAAACTGTGGTCTTTAATACAGCGTGACAAGTCAAACCCGTTCCTGAATTGTTTGGGACATCTGACTCTTTTCACATGGTAAATCCCAGAGGTTCGTGTGCTTTTTTCCCCCCTTAGTGACCATGATTGTATAAACAAATTTGTCCAGGAATGATATGGCAGTGAGAAATGTGTGAGTTGTTTGTTAAACAAAACAGTTTCATATTGTCTTAGATTCCAAAGGCTTCACACTTTCTTTCTGCTGTAATATTAGTGTTTGGCGCCCTCTAGTGGTGCAGAAATAAAACTGTCTCCACTCCATAGGCTCTTCTTCGATCTGCAGCGTGAACAGTGATTTCTGTCATATACAGCCTAGACTGTTATCTCATTTTATTATTTTATTCTACGTGCAGTATATTACAGCTTGATGAACTTATTTCAGCAGGATACAAATTGCCCCCCTTGTGGCAGATTATTATACTATACAATGGTTGCTGAAAAGGGGTTTCATTTAAGTTTAAGGATGTTGCTGTGTGGCTCAGTACAGCACAGTGAGGTATATAAGGAATCAGCAGTCATCATATGATAAGTAAATGGCAGTCCGTTGGTAAAAAATGATGTTGCACTTTCTAGTCAATTTGCGCGCATGTCTTTATGCCCCGTGTTTCTTAGGTACTTGGTCTTCTACTGCCCAGCAGACCTCGTATACCGGTGCTCCACTTTGCTCCCGGTGCGGCTGGTGCTGTCCGCAATGAAGGAGGTGTCCCGCACCTGGAAGGTCCTGGGAGGGGTTACGCAGGCTCAAAAGCAATACAAAGATGGCCTGCTGGTGATGGTTGCTGTTGGCTGGGCCAGAGGTAATCTGCTCGGAGGAAGTTGTTGAATAAAAGAGGCTGCATGCAGTTCTTATTATTGTTGTTCACCAGCCCACACATCGGTAAGGTGTATTGAGACAATATTATTCTCTAATGACTTAAAATATTGTTGATGCGTAATGCATTTTATATTTTTGTTTTCAAAGCTGACTCAACCCATTTACAAATGTTATGTGTATTATGTTGCCTGCCTGGTGTAATTAATGTTTTAATTCAGTTTAATCCATGCTTAGTAACAGGTTGGAATTAGCAACAATGAAATTCACTCATTTTAATTAGCATGTGTATTATAAAATGTGAATTGGGTGCTATGAAAGAAGAGTGTAATGTTTTCCTGTGATTTTCCAGGTGCTGGGGGAGGGCTTATCAGTAACTTTGAGCAACTAGTTAGGGGAGTCTGGAAACCAGAGACCAATGAACTCCTGAAAATGTCATAGTAAGTTATCCTTTTTGGACAGTAGGCGTTTAAGATTTGAGTTCCCTGTGACTGGCTGGAAAATGGCACAGTCATGAGAACAAGTTTGTGGAATTTTCTAGATCTCTCTGGATAATGGTCATAAAATATAAGCTGATCCTGATATGGACTGATAGAGGCCCTTGTCTGTAGAAATCCCTTTGTAACCTCTTATGAGCTGCTCTTATAATTTTTGATTGGACCATATTTCACTTGAAAAGGACCGGCCAACTCACGCATCTGGTGTGACACTCACACTTTCGGAATCTCACGCTCACGCAAGAAATCTTACGGAAAATCTATATTTAAATCTATTTCATTATAAACCTAAAATTAGCAAACTCAAACGTGTTGGGATAGTTTTGACTCAAATTGAAAATCTCACTCCAGCCAGCTGACTGAAGTTGGCAACCGTGAAATATCATATATTAATATGTTGAATATTGTGGTAAAGAGCAGGTGACCAAACTGGTCTGGCTTCATTTTATGCAGCAGGTCAGGTCAAAGCCTCACCTGGATTGACTGTAACACCTTTTTTTGTCTGTACTTGTGTGTCCAGAAAAAGTTTACCCTCTGAAATATTCTGGCATATTGCATCCAATTCTCAGCTCAGTCCAAAAAATATAACAAATAACATTGAAAATGTACAGTTCAAAATGAATGCAACTTTCTGGAGCGGTGTGACCCCAGCTTCTGTAGCTGCTTTTGGCCCTTGTTAGCCAGTCTAACTTTATGTAAGCATTTCTTGTGACTGTCCATCTGTCCTGCATTGACTGTGTAGAATTCTGGCCTTCTCCTCCACACTGAACTACTTCAAATGTGTGATGTTTGACAGCTTTCTTGTATGTAGAGCCCGCTTCAAGTCCCCTCGCAATATTTTGGTTGGATTTAGATCTGTGTTTTGACTCGGCCATTTCAAAACTCTTCTTTTATGGGCTGTTCTGTTATGGATTTGCACAAGTGTTTTGGTCGTTCTCCTGCTGCAAGCTCCCGTTTGGGTTCTGCTTCAGATTCTTGACAGATGGACTCACATTCTGCTCAAGAATCCCCCTGGCACCGTGCGTAAATTGCATTTCTGTTGATTTTCCGTTGATTTTTTTTTGTTGGATAAATAACTGCAATGTGCAGTTTTTCAGGTTTTTTTTTTTTAAGTTGGGTCACATTAATCCATTGACATCAATGCAGCGAGATATCAATATGACGGCTTGTTCCTGTACTCCTTTGCTCAGCCTGCTCTCCAGTTGTGTGTATTATTCCTCTTTCAGCCCCACTAAGGTGACCCTAATAGGAGCAGTCCTCTTCACCCTGCAGCAGAGTCACCGGCTTCCCGTGAAGGAGCACCACCTGATTTTTGCTTACACAGTCTTTCTGGTCACCAACAAGGTATGACTGTTTGTACTTTTATTGTTTTTTTTTTTTGCACCTGATTAACCAGAAGTAAAGACGTTCTTAATCATTCCATCAACGTATGTAGTTAGTCATACATGTGGGAGTTACTAAGCACTTTGTTTAAATAGTTTGGCTGGTATCTTCCAAGAGGCAGTACTGTGATTCTGTTTATAGTGGGTCCCAATTGTGATTCAAATTGAGGTCTGACAGTTTGCCCATCAGCACTACGAGCTGTTAATTCTCTGAACAACAAAAGAGCTTTCGTTTAATTTTTCCTTCTCAGATTCAGTCAGATTGTGTTCAGACTGAATTTTTAATTTTTGAATATAAAGGCCAGATTTTTTCCGCACTTTTCTGTGGGTTTATTTCTTTTGACCGACATTATAGCTTTTTTTTTTGTAATCAACAGTGTTGTGGCTTAATGCTAAATAGTATAATATGTAACATCTGCAACTTTCCCTTTTCCTTTTAAGTCCTTGTTATTTTTTAATTATTATTGACTTCATATGGAGATTTAATATGTTTAATAAATTTAGTAACATTTTGGAAACCAGTCAATCAAACTGTACTATTTGATGTTTCATGCCCCCTTGCTCCTTTGGTTCTACTTCTCTTCATCAGTGACTTCAAAAATGAGCATCCTGAACTATATCAAAAAAGGCCCTGAAAAGCACCAGCTTTAATAATGTGTCTCTAAACCTGTGCATTCAGATTGTAGATTCCCTATATTTTCTGTCCACCCGCCGGTTCGTTCCAGTTGGTTGCCATAGCAACCGAGCAGCGCCTGTCTGCTGTGAATGGGCTCCTGCATTGTGGAATCCGCGTGTTTGCTTTGGTGGCCCGCTCTTATTTCCCAGCATGTCCACACTATCATCCATCAGTCTGTGGCATTACGTGCACGACTCCTCTTGCAGCAGACAGGTTTTGAAGAAGTAGGCGTCCTGGTGGACAGTTACTGGTGAACTATCCGTCTTCTCCAAACAGGGGAAGTACACAACGGTCCTATTTAGACTGACTGTGTGGCCATCTTGTTAGTGTAGTCCGGGGCTGCCAGAGAGCCTTCCCTCGTTACGGGGAGGTGGATGCATCTATACTGTATGTCTACCTTCTGTTTGTGCATCTGTTTTCTATTTCATCTCACTCTTTTGGGAATTGTGGTTCATTTTTGTTTTACGTCAGTGATGACTGTTATGGGATTTATGTGTACAGTAAAAAGTGAATGTGAGTGGCAAAGGTATCAGGGATAATTGTAGCTAATTACAGCAATGCTGCAGGCCAGCTTATATAACTGTGTGACAGCATGATGTGAGGCGTGCAGCAAGGCTGCCAAACTTTGTGATCCAGGCTGTAGCAAATGACATATTTAGGGTTTGTCACCTCTGGGAGAGTGGGGCTGTGTTTCATCCCATATTGTGAATGTAACCACAGAGCTAATTGATCCGTTTCCCTATTTAGTCAGATTGTGTGCAAAAGAATAGAATTAGTAATTTGTGTGTCACTGGACTCTGCCTGAAGGGACAAAGTGATCTGTATTAACACACTGTTTTAGAAACGCGTGCAGCTCTGTGCATGTCAGTGTAGCCTCTTACCTTCAGGGATGTACTTGACTTTTGGATCTGCACATGTTTCTGTTTGCACAGGTTTCCGATACAAGACGCAGACTTGAAGTTTGTATGTATTAAATTGCCTTTGGGACAAATACACAAAAATAAACTATTATCTAGGGTTTCTCCTTCCTCGATTCCTGTGCTGCCTGGGAAAGGTTCACCAGGATGCTGTATCGAATAAGAAGAGATGAATGGATTGAATAAAAAAATAATAAACAATTTCAATAAAAAAACACAAACGTAAGGTGGTTGATTTTCGTGGTTGATTTTAAGTATTGCTGTCTGTCTTCAGGTCTGGATGATGCTAACCGGTTCCACCTCTTCACCACTCGCACCCCTGGAGGGGGCAGTCTACCGCATCTTCTTTGCCTTGCAACCAGAGCAGTCCAGCTGTGTGTCTCAGGTCTGTGCTCCGCTCAGCAAACCTGGGACCCTGGCCCATCTCTCCGGGAAAAACTCCGACAGCAGCACGGGAAGCCACAATGGTGCAGCAGCCAGTGACGGGCACAAAAGCAGAAACCCCGCGTCAGAGACACGCAGCAAGCGATCCCCGAAAGGCTCCCGCACAGAGACGAGAAAGGACAGGTAGCTGGAAAGCCCTCATGGGTATGACCTCCCCTCTGAGAATGCTTACCTTCAGAGGACAGCAGTGGTGGTTTTCACACATTCCATATGGGCCGTCATATAAAATATGCAAAAAGTGACTCAAGAAATGTGATTGGATTGTGGTGTTTGGAAATATGCACTTTTCATGCCTTGAAATGCAATTCTCTTGCATACCTTACTACTAATTGGAAGATGATGATTTATTAATTCATTATGAATTATTATTATTATTAATAACAATAATAACATTATCCATTATTATTGTTGTTGTTAGTAATAATACTTTTCTGCTTTCAACATTGAATTTATTGAAAGTCAGTCGTGTTGAAAAATGCAAAACTTGGAATGCATAACATTATGGATTTAAATGCATAACAGTAATGGTAAAATTCATGTTCACCGAAATACTTGAGTTCACTTTAAAGCTAGGCCATTTATATTAGAGAAGACCAGTGGAAAAACAGACCTTGTTTTCAAAGTATAGTTTAGTATTCATTAGCCAGCTTGTGTCAGATAAGCCTTTAAACAAGATCAAAGGCAATCAAGGCCTGCTAATTAGGGGTCATTGAGTAGATGATCTGTTGCACTGTCATATTTATTGGAAAGGAATTCAAATTTTTTCCAAGATTAAAAATATGTTTGCTAATGGGCCAAATGTTCTCTAAAATAGTATGATTTATACAACAAATAAAAAATGAGTTTCATATGGTTTTTGTAGGGCATTTTGAAAATGTTATTTTTAAATTCAGTTTGAAGACCTTATAAGATGCAATAATTGTAAAAATTTCACTTTATAAAATAGAATGTTTTACCAGAGTATAATTTCTGAAGTATGTAAGTTATTTTTTAAATTACTGATAAATAAACTTTTACTGCACTGGATAAACTGGTTGTTTTCTTTGTAATTAAATCTCTTTAGTGGAACATTGGTGGCAGAATGGCTTGTGATGAGAGATACATTCTCATTTTGGATGTGTTGAGAAAATGTAATTAAATAATAACGTGGATGATGCTTTGCCTACGCGCCAATGTTTGTGGAATTATCCATTCATAATTTTATTAAAATTCTATTTTTTATGAAATTCTAATTGTTTTATGAAACAATTGCATTTAAACATCATGTTAACTTTTGATCTTATCTGGCTGAACGGCCGAAACAGATGGATATTTTATAAGGATTGGACTGTTTATAAACCAAGAGTCCCTTCAGATGGAATACAGATGGTCCCCGAGTTACTATGGTTCGACTTACGCTCATACGATTTTTCGATCATACGATGATGTTAGCGATAGAAAAATAAAAAAAATATTTAAAGTTTTGCGCAGCAGGCAAACGTAGCAGCACACGCGGCACAATTCATTGGGACGCTGCCAGGATGTACGCATCTCCCGCCATGTGAGATGGCTCACTCTCGCCAGCAAGAGTTCAGTTGTCTCAGTGTTACAGCGAGTTTCTTTTTCTGTGTTTATGGTGTTTCAAAGCCCATCTCGACTTACTTACTTTATTACTTATTTTTTCAAGTTATGACCATTGGAACGCACCTCCATCGTAAGTCAGAGACTACCTATACACCTATGATCAATTTACATTATATAAAAATGTAGTTAGATATAAATTTATACATACAGATTGCAATGAAATTTACATAATGAGGCAGACTTTATAAACTTAGTTGCTTAAGAAGTACTAGGATTTTATCTTTCCGTAACCTCTTACCCAGTGCAGGGTTGTGGTGAGCCTGGAGCCTATCCCAGGATGCACCTGGCTAAGGACACTCTGATGCCTGTGCATCACAGAGCAACCACTGACACTCTGGGCAATTTAGAAACACTAATGTACCTAACTGTAATGTTGGACTATGCAAGGAAACCATAGTAACTTGTGGAAACCTTCGGAAGCAGGGGGAGGACATGTGAACTTCTTAGAAACTTAGCTGGGGGCATCCATCATACTCAGAAACCTGGAGCTGTGTGGCCTTTGGGCCACCATAATCTATCCTTCTGGCCTAATATTCACAAATATGGGTCTACTGTAGTATTAAAGACTGCAAAACCCCAGCTTCCTGTTTGTTTTCCCTGTTTCATTAATTTAGCAGAACTCACAAAATATTACATTGAGTATTAAGAATGGGAGACGGTAGATTCCATTTAGCCTCACAGTGTAGTGGGTAGCTCCTGCATTTTAGTGTAAAAACCGTCGAGTGCTACGTAATCATTTTGGAGATATGGTATTTTTTTCATTTGTGTCAAAATAAATATGGGAGGTGATTCAGCAGTTCTGACAGATGTTAGCAGCTGGTTCCTGCTAATTTACAGCTGTAGGAGCCTGTTGTTAACGTTTAAGCTAAAATCAACTGCAGAATCAATTGTCTACACCAGGGGATGCCAACTGGTCAAAACATTCCCACCTTTTACCCTCCCAATCCAACCAACCCCCCCCCCCCCCCCCCCACAAGAGAAAGACACCATGGCGACTCGGCAGCTTCTCAGAAAGTAGCTCACACTGTAAAAAGCACTGCAGACCACTGGTGCTGCTGGGGTTGTAGTGGACAATGGATTTTGGGCTAATAGCATTCGGGTAATCTCAAAGATTCTTGTAAATATAAAATATATGGTCCGAAAGTTACCAAATCCAGGTGTCCCAGGTAACCATCTCCCCAGACCAAGTGCTCTACAATCTACATTTAATGAGTTAGCTGCCATGATCTGCAGTAAGTGACATAAATATATGCCCATTTATACAGCTGGATATTTCACTAGAGCAGACCCGGTTAGATACATTCCTCCTGGGTTACACAACAGGGTCCCTCTTGGGACTTTAGCCAACAACCTTAAGCAAAGTTACCACAATGGACTGAGATAGTAATACCTCCCCCTAACACCCGCACTAGCCTCAACCTACTGAGATATACCACTACAAGAATTTATGACGAATTCATGAAATGGCATAATGTATCGTGGGTGGTTTGGTGGCTTAATGGGTAGCCCTAGAGTCTTATATGGTCACAGCTGGGTGTTCACAGCTCACATATGCATAGGAGATGCTGTCCCTTTGTTTTGCAGGTTAACTCCATGCACTTTGCTTTCCTCTCAGAGTCTAGAGACATGCACTGGGCTAATTAGTGCTTCTAAATTTATGAATGTGTGCGTGCCCTGTGATGGACTGGCATCCTATCCAGGATATACCTTGGCCTTCTGCCTCATACTGCCTGGGATAGACTCCAGGTTCCCCTGCAACCCTGAAGAGGAGATGAACGAATGTAATGCATATAGTTAGTCATAGCTGTCACTACTTCCATTATATTTAACTTTTGTTAAAGATTGGTAAAGCTCTACATAGTCCGTCAGTGTTGCGCAATCTGAATCCCATGTATATATAAACCAAAAGCCCAAGATACACGTCCTGCATAAACCGGAGAATTTAGAAAACTTCTTGAACCTGAAGGCTGACAAGGTGGCACCCTGCCATGGGGAGAGCTGAAGACCCTGTCTGGGCATGTGCTCACGTTGGAGGCAGGTCATTTGTCTAAAGAGCCTGTAAGAAAAGGGTTCTTTGTACAACGAAAGAGCACCAGTAAAACCAGAACAATTTCCTTATCTCGCAGCCCCGAAAACTGTGAAAGTCGTTTCACATCATAGAGACTGGGACAAGAAACGCGAGTCACAGGAAAACTGTGAGACTTTGCAGGTCTGATACAAAGAGCGCTGCATATTAAGTATGTCATAAAGTAAAATGGCTGTCAGTAGCCACTGGCAAGACATTGAATTTGCGTGCCACATAATGTGCATTCTGTTTGGTTAAAATCTGCAGCCACCACCAAAGCATATCAGCTAAAACACATGCAAGCTTGATTGTCACTGCTAATTGTCTCTTCACTTCACGGCCTAAGCCACCAGGGGAGACCCCCTCCCCCCCGTACTGCGGAAAGTGGTATCTTCCAGCAGATATACTATGGTATATGGCAACTGTGACTCCACTGGAACCAGAGGTCAGTCATAATTCCTTTCCTTTTTTTGACTTGGCAGGCTGTCAGTCTTCAGAGAAGCTGCTGCTGTCTGAAATGGTTTTTGATAAATCTGTTATTTGATCATATCTGTGGGGAAATTCCACGGAGTAAAGGGCCAAACCCCAATACCATCTGCAGCTTGGTGTTCTGATTTCCACAGAAGCTCCTCATTACGAGTCTGTCACAAGGGAGCCGCTCGGTTTGAATTCAAGGACATCCTGAAGTGC
Source organism: Petrocephalus zakoni (assembly GCA_026774425.1). Classification (NCBI taxonomy): domain Eukaryota; kingdom Metazoa; phylum Chordata; class Actinopteri; order Osteoglossiformes; family Mormyridae; genus Petrocephalus; species Petrocephalus zakoni. The sequence goes on along the minus strand of JAODKN010000041.1, from coordinate 31,077,852 downwards.
AGGAGGAGTGGCAGTGATCTGGGTAGCCCGAGAAGAACTAATCTGCGGCTAGACCAATACAGCGGAAAGAGCCGAGTGCGGCTGCTTCACTGGGGACTGAGCTCTCTTCATACACATCAGTCCAACCCTGAGCTGACGGTGCTACAGGCTTACAGCACCGCAGGCCAGAGTTTAGAGCTGCCCGTACCCAAGCTGGGCACATTATTCGCAAGCGTGAACTCAGAGGTTCAGCAGGAGGAAGATTTGCGATGTGGTAAAATGATAGTTATGTGCAAGAAGCTGTCAAATCTGAGATATTACTGAGAATTGGTGGAGGTAGAGATTGGCAGAAAGGGAGAGCCAGGGTGAGAAGAAGCCGGCTCTTATTTCAGTATGCAGAAGGCCTGGGAACAGCAAGTCGTCCGAGATAGCTGCTCACCTTTTGGTCCTTTAGTATTGGGGCTCCCAATCTTTGGATGTTCACGAAGCAGTCTATGATGTGTAGAGCAGTAGACCAGATGGGACATGGGGTACCGGTGGATTGACCTACTTTAAAATAGTTTCATTCACATGCAATATATTTATAATATAAATAAGCTGTTTTGGTGTCACAGTGGCTGAAGGCGATAACTTCATGCTTTCGACTGGAAAAGATCACTTATTTCCTAAAATCAAAAATGGAGGATTTCAGAGAAATGAGAGGTTCCTTTCTACAGTTTCTACAGCGTTGTAGGCACAATATCTGGAAGGAGAGTGAATGTTTATTTTAGGGTACCTACTTTGTGAAAGAAAAAATATTTGTTTCATTTACAGTATGTATTTAAATGAAGAAAATTAGCATTGGTCTTATTTGTGTTTTGAACCTCTGCATGTTGTTTCATTTGTTGTTATTGTTTTAACATATAATTTAGGGAAAAACAAACAATAAAGATACTAATTTTAAAAAAGCTGATCTGGAATAAACGTACAAGCAAATAAATAAATACTGTAAATGTAAAATTAAATAATTGTCAGTTGTTGTCTTGAGGGTTTTGGAGTATCCATTTTAAACTGCTAAATCTATCAAGCAGTCCTGACAGGTGCTAGCTTAACATCAGAAATGCTGGTGACGAGGGAGTTCTGCTTGCTAATGAGAGGTAAATGTGATTGTCATCGCTGACACACAACAACAAAATGTGTCCTCTTGCTGATTGGGAATTCAGACCTTTCAAGCACTGCCCTAACCTTAAGGCCACCGCTGCCCCAAATAGTGTCCCAATCTTTATTTCTCGAGAGTGCAAAGACTCAACAAAACTTTTTTTTGTGAGTTGTCTATAATTTTTGCATTTCAAGTTACATTTTCGTCATAGGCTAATCAGCACGGTATTATTAGTGTTGGATTTGGCATTTGGCTGGGAAGAAAAACAAGAACTTAAAAAAGACACATTTTAGTAAGATATATTACTTTATATAATGTACTATATATATATACACAGTAAGATATATTACTTTATATAATGCACTAATATATATATATATATATACAGTATATATATATAGTACATTATATAAAGTAATATATCTTACTAAAATGTGTCTTTTTTAAGTTCTTGTTTTTCTTCTTTTCTTATATGCTCAAATGGTTTAAAACCAACATAGGCAAGATAAGATAAGATAAGATGAGATAAGATGGCTTGTTTCCTTGATTTAAAGACTCATCCAGCTGTTTAACATTAACATTAGTGACACTTGCATGGTTATAGGAGACTGAACAAGTGCTTAAGTGAAATCTAGGTCCTTTTAATTGAAATGGTAGCTTAAAAATCCTGTCCTAGCTTAAGGAGTCCTCTCTGACATGGATTATCTGGTCACCCTATTTATGACTGATCATATGTTTTTTTTTCTCTGTCCACATTGAACATGTGCTGATGCCCAACCCATCCCTCACTGTTACAGCCCTGTCAAGACCCAAGACCACTTTCGGCATTTATACATCACTTTTCCCCTGTACTTGTATCAAAATCC
>JAODKN010000041.1:31041765-31052354 GCA_026774425.1 Petrocephalus zakoni | reverse complement strand
CTCCCCACCAAAACACACACCCCCCCCCACCCCCTTTCCCCCCCCCCCCCCCTTCTCACCCCCCCGCGCCCCGGCGCCCCCCGCCGGGGGGGGGGGCCCCCACTGAATTATTTTCAGCTTTGTCCAATACTGTCATTTTAGGTTATTATTATTTTTTTTTCATTTCCTCTTAGAAAAATTATTATCGATGGCTGTAAAATGCTCTGTGACAGCTTGTAATAAAGTACAAGTTTCTTGCTTCTGTAATGCAACAGTGAGAGTATCCAAATGTGGAGGTAACAGGTTTGTTTCCAAATTCAAATCATAGTAAAGCTTGGAGATAATATACTGCACTTATCTTGGTAAACAAGTAGATAAGCTGCAGGTGAGGTAATAATCTGGTGTGACAGACTTGACCAGATGCAGGCGTGACAGTACTCCTCTCCACAGGTGACTCTGAAAGCCCTAGACCAATCCAGGGTATCATGGGCTGGGATGTAATACATTTGATGATTTTGAAAGGACCAGTATTCATGGGGCTTCCTGGGATTGCTGTCTTTCTTGGAGGCGAGACAGAGCTTGATGCTCTAAATCAGGGTTCCCCAGCTCCCCAGGTCCCAGAGGGCCAGTCTGCAACACAGTTTTCAGATTTTCCTACTCAAACACACCTTATTCAACTCACCATCCAATTGCCAGGTTTAGTTTTTGTGTTAAAGCAGGGAAATCTGCAAACTGTTGCAGACGGTCCCATCCAGGACCAAAACTGGGGAACCCCGCTGCAAATGGATAGTCAGATCCCTTGTCCAGGATGGAACCAGGGAGTGGGACAGGGGTGGCTATCAGTAAATATTTTCTGGGTCCCTATACCCCCCTGGCCATGGACTTTTCCCCCATTCTTAGCCATTCCTTCTCTTCCACTCGAAGGCTGGGATTTTGGGATAGTAGGACACAATAGAAAGGGGTTAAGTATAATGCAGTGTGAAGGTGTGATTTTTTGTGCATTCTTAGCCCAGAATTGGTAGCCCAGTCTCGCATCTATCAGCTTGGCAGAATAATACTGTCTCAAGTAACATCCAATTAAATGGTTGATGCATTCAGTCTGGTTGTTAGTGCATGATAACTAGAAGATAAATTAATGTTCACACCCAGGCATGCACAGAAAGCTCTCCACACTCAAGATGTAAATTGAGGTCCTTTATCTGACGTATATAGTATTTGATTAAACAGACACCCAGACAACTCCATATCATTAGGCAGTCCCGGGAGAGGTATCAGACAGCATTGTCTTGAAGAACCTACAGTATGCACTGTAACTAGGATGATGGTAAAGTCATATGATCTGTAATATATTCCACTGCAATTTATGATGGGGAGGTCTTGGGTCAGTATGGAGAGCTTTTTGGAGTGCATCCATGATTGCCCATCTGATGGGAACCACAACACAGGAAAAAAGGTAGTATAGTCCCTGGATCTGGAGGGGTATGTGATGATTCTAACTGCCTGGAGAAGGTGTTTACTTTGCTATTGCTTGCACCTGGGTGAGCTGTAAAAGTGAGTTTGAAGTGAATGAAGAAAAGGGCCCACCGGGCTTGTCTAGGACTCCGCCTGATAGCCTGCGATGTATTTGAGATTCCACTGTTCCATCAAGACCACAAATGGAGGTGCTCCCGTCAGGCATCCCTCGTTCCTTGAGAGCTAATTTTATAGCCAGCAGTTCCCTGTAACCCAGATCATAATTTCATTCTTCAGAGGAAAGCTTGTAGGAACATACAGGAAGATAGCTTAGGGAGATGGTTTAGGGGGTGTGCTATGACAATGTGATAGGATGGCCCCCCCACAAACCACTGAAGGATCAACCTCCACAGCAAATGGCTTTGGGTCACGTTGTCTGACAGCTGATGCTGAAGTAAACAGCCTCCTGAGCTGCTAAAAAGTGATTCTGCTTGGTTTTTTTTACTTACCTTGCAAAACCTGGGTATTTCCATGGCATTGTGACAGCTACATTAGTAGAAATTAGATTAGCCCAGGAAGCATTGCAGATCCTAGACTGTTCTTTACTTCGGTTAGTTGAGAATAGTAGATACTGTGTTCTTATCCATTTGCTCTCCCATTGGCGTGGAGGCTGTGCTCTTGCTGTCACTGGAGTACCTGGATTATTTGGTCCTTGTGGTTAGCCATATTGGAGGAGTAGATAAGAAGGTCATTGGCACAGATTATGAGGAACCTATTAACCGTGTCATGTGCCAAAGCTGCAGGAATTGGGTACGAATGAAGTGTAAATAAATGATTATACTAGGGCCCTATAATGAATACAGGGCTAAATTCTACCATCCTTCTGTTCAACAAAGCAGAAACCCTAACTAACTGATTGTGTCATCCTTATTTCTGCTTATCTTTTTGCTTTAAAGTAAAAAGTTCTGAGGTCTCTGACAGCTAAATGGATTAAACAGCGTGTGCCGATTAAATACATTCAAATCAGCAGCCTCTGCAGAAGCTCAGACATGATGACTAATGCAGAGACTTTGAATCAATCATATGTTTTCTATTCCTCCTTTTTCTGTGTCATAGAGGAGCCCGGAGTGCTCGATCGACTGTTTTGTCTGAGGAGAGTCACCTTGTGAATGTATGAATAGCCAAAGTGCAAAATGTAATCTGCACACTTGGATATACATCCTCTCATTTGCATATGTGTCAGACCCCAGTGATAAATTGCCAACCTTACAGTTGTATGCAAAAACCGCAGTGGTATGCAGATGCTTACTCCCCTCAATGTCAGGAATGACAAGAGAACAGGTGGTACTTATAGCGCACTGAATGTAAATCTCACCATTGCGTTCTGTAGCCCCTGATATTGAAATGTGTGACTGTTACATATAGGTATGTGGAAGAGATTCCATCTTACGTGTCTGGCTGCCACTTTATTTTGATACAATTTATTTTATCCCCAGATCATTTGTATAATCAAGTTTTTTTGGCTTTATGATGTGGACAGAAAATCTAGGGTAGCTGCTGGAGTAACTACGTGACAAATTAGTGCCTCAGGGCTCTGTGCTCGGACTCTCTGCTTCTCCCCCTGCACTAAATCCCCAGGCAACATTAGACTTGTCTGTTTCTGTCCTTTCTCCTCCGTAATTCAAATTAATTCTGGGCCTCAATGGGCCTGGCATATTGCGAGATTGTTATGTAAATTATGTAACTATGTCCAGCTCAATCAGAACTGCTTTATCTTTCAGTGATTCATTCATGTCCATCTTTCCATCACGGTAAATGGGGTGGCTATTTCCCTGACACCCAAGCATTAATCTTGACAACCTCACACATGGAAAGAGTGCCTATAATTCTTTTTCTAGGGTGTCAGAATAATTTGGTACTTATCTTCACCCACTTGGATTGTCCTCTGACTGCTCTCTATTTAGGAAACCAAGGTGACAGGATCAGTCCCGGCCCTGTTCTGTCTTTCATTTCGCTGCTTGGCCAGCAAGTGTGGCTGATTATCGAATTCCTAGTGTTTGAGTCTTTAGTGATTGTTAATGACCCACACCTGATCCTTGTTAGTCTCAGCCCTAGCATTTGCTTTGTTGTCAATGGTCCATACCTGTTTCTTGTCTACTGCCAGTTAACTGTATATATCTGTGCCTGCCCTGTTCTTCAGTCAGTCATTGTGGACTTTGAATTATTCGCCAGTGTTTCTGTGTTTGTAGTAGATGCTTTTGCTTGCGTTACCTCTGTCTGTCCTAGCATGTAGTTCCTAACCTACTTGCCATACTTTTGATCCCTCGTGGTCCTTTAAGGTTTGTGTATGTCTGAACTCTGTTTGAATAAAGTACCTAGTGTTTGTAAGCTGCACTGAGATCGTCCTTCCCTCATGCCCTGCCGTGACACCAAGTATGTCCACGTGATCTCCATTGACTGACTGGCACATAAAACTCAGATGGGGTTCCTAACAGTAGGTCAACCTTCTAGGCAACAGACTTATCTAAAGAGTACTGTAGTCGTTACAATCCAGCCTTAGACTTCTCTCTGGATGCTTCCAGTGTTTAGCATCTCCATTCCAGAGCATGTTTCTTGTCTCTTACTGTGGTTTAACAGGAGAGCCACCAACAACTGCTCCTATAGAGTATAGTACATCTAGAGAATATTGATAATTTTAATAATTAATAATTTCAAGGATTATTAATTATTAATTTCAGGAATTATTCAAGGATAATTCCTGTTATGCAGTCTCCTTTCCTGTTCCCATCAAATATGTCTTGATATATTGTAAAATACTAAATTCTTAGATTTAAAAACACGGCATAGTAACACTTCACTTGAGGGGGCACATAATGTGGTAGTGCATGCTTACTTAAGGCTTTGATTATGGTGCACGTTGGTCATGACATTGTTTCCTCGTGCTTATGGAACATCTCAATGTGTTTTTCATCCTGATTTGTACTAACTTTTTTCCAAAGTTTTGTAGTGATGATAGGTGAGTTGAACCACTCTGTGAAGTCTTCTCATTCCAAAGACTTTCAGTGGGGTTAAGGTCAAGACTCTGTGGTGGCCAGTTCATGTATGAAAATGACTCCTCATGCTCCCTCTCTTTCACAATTTGAGCCCTATGAATCTTGGTGTTCTCACCCTGGAATATGCCCATGCCATTAGGGAAGATAAAATCCATCGACGGGATAACCTGACCATTCAGGTGCCCAGCTGACTTCACTTTATTGCTGCGTAATGTTGCTGAGCTGTAATAATGATCCAATCATGGGCTCTTAAGTACTTGCTGATTTAAATTCAAACTGTGACTTTTTTGTCCCTGGGTAAGTGCTACCTTCACCAAAGTGATGTTTGAGCAGACAGAACTATACTTAGCATAAAGCAGAGTTTTCAGTTAGCTTGATGCAGATAAAAGTGCATAATGCATCTGTTATTTTGCTCATGCCTGCCTAAACAAAGGGGACCCATAACTTAGTAGCTCTGCGACCCGGTTCTCTGGGCAGGGATAGGGATCATTGCTGTGTGCCTTGCAGCGGACTGCAAGCTGCCACTGTCCTTGATATGCTGCCCTGATTGATCGGGATGTGGCTGAAGAGAGGAGCAGAGCACATTTATTGGTTACTTTTCAGCATGGCCCCTTTCATTGGACACCTCCTGTGGCCCTCTTTCTCTTGCCCAAATAAGGTCTGGCAGAGCAGCAATGATTTAGCCAACACCATGACTTCATCATCCTTTATCACTCTATATCACCCTATTCTGCTGCCTCACCTCAGGTAGCACAGGCATCAGGCTTAGCCTAAGTGCGGTACAGATACACTGGTCCAAAGCAGATGATCATATTATTGTATCTTATTGCATTACTAGAGATACTGGTTACTTACTTAATTTATCATTCATGAATGTAATTGTGCAGAAAAAGACAAATTATTTCAGAGCAAAAGAACATTTGCTGGTGACAAAAAATGTATACTGGTTAGTTTTGTATATTGCAGTTTGTTGTAACTAGCATTATTCACAGTACCAGTCAAAAGTTTGGACACGCCAAGCGGCCTACAAAGGAGAGTGATAGAGTGTAATATATTTGTTCCCAGCTGCAGGAGTCGCGCCTCTCCGCAAGGTGAATGCTAATAGGTATTAAAACATCCTTCAGTAACATGCGGTTCCCTCTCTGCAAGGATCACCCAAGCAGCCAGCCATTTTTATACAAGACACTGCCCCTTACCATACTGCAAAAAGGGTGAAGTGATTCCTCGATGCTGAGAACATCTAGGTGATGAAATGGCCAGCCCAGAGTCCTAATCTGAACCCGATCAAGAATCTCTCGAAGGTGACGGGTGACAAAATTATGGTAAACAATCCCACTATAGTTATCGAATTGTGTCAGAGCAGTTCAAGAAGTTATGTTCTGTAGGCGTTGATGTGCTTGTCAGTGAAAGCAAAAGCAAGTGAAAGTAACTGGATTGTGTCCATGTCTTGTAGCCATACAGCAAGACAGGGAGCACCAGGACTTGGGCCTTTGTCCTCTTACAAATATATTGGGGGCATCACACACCTTTTTCCAGTGACCTCATGACCATCCATGCTATCCCAGTCTGTCTACTGACTTCATAGGAAGAGTCATCAGAGACATGAGTGTCGCTGCCAAGATAAGTAAACCTTTCGACGCAGTCGTCACTGCTGACAGCTTTGCCCAAGAGGTCATTAAAGGGCTGGATCTTGGTTTTAATCACACTTGTAGACCCAGACACTCAGACTCCTCGCTCCATCTCTCGAGAGCCCGGATCAGAGCCTTCACTGATTCCGTAAAGATCACAGCATCATCACAGACTGGTAAATCTATCCTAACCAAGAGATGCCCTACAGCCGCTGGACCCCACAGTCCTGCCCAGTCACCCAGTCCCAGCAAACATTGAACAGAGTTTGAGCAAGAACACACTCCTGATGAACTCCAGAATCAACTAGGAAGAATGCAGAGATTCTGATTCCACTGTACACAGCACTCACAGTTCTGGTGAACATGCTGGCCATGACATCCAGCAACTTCTCTCCCAAAGTCTTTTGATGTCCCACAGGGCAGCTCGCTCAGCTGAATTGAATGCTTTATGATAATCAACAAAGGCTGCAAAGAAACCCTGTTGATATTTGTGTTTGTGCTTGAGAAGTACCCTCCAAGACAGGATGCGGTCATTGGTAGGAACTCCAAGGAACAGATTTGGAAGTGTGTAATGCTGTGATTCCTCCGTAAGCAGGACATGGGTCACTAGGCCACAGATGGTGTGTCACTTGTTCACAGATCCCTCTAAGAAATGCCTTATCTGCCCTCAGAGCCTCACAGCCATCCTTCTCAGTTCCCCGTACAGACCAGAGTTGCCATCAATCTGTGTGCTGAGACTCCTCTCAATAATATTCAAGATGAACCACCTCCTTCTGGAAACACCAGTAACTCCAACACAACCCTCAGCAACCTTCAGGGTCTTAACATGGGTTGTATCTTACACCACATTAGGATCAGCAGTTGCAGTTAGGATGCTGTAAGTTCCTCACACAAACTGTGTGCATATTCATTAAAATTAGGCAGATCCTGAGTCTGGCTAAGTCCAGCTTCATGCTCCTAGTACTGTAGGTGGTAGCCTACTACACCCAAGCTGAATCTTCAAAGTAGAAACAACAAGATTGTGGTTATAACTCACAAACTGGGCATTTCTGTAGACCCTGTAGTTCTGTAGGAACTTCTAGAATCTGCCCAAGAGGATGTGTTTGATCTCACCATCAGTATTGGAGTACCAAATCCAACGATGCCAATAATAGGTGTACCCAACTATAGAGATCTGACCACTCCCTGGCCTGCGTACCTCAGAAAGTGCCGCCATTAAAATGCAGAGTTACAAAGGAGGGGGAGACGGTCATCATGTCAAAGAGAGAAGATGTGCCACGCGCCTACTCGGACGGGCGTCCTCAAATTAGGGCCCGAGTGCTACCATGCAAAACAAACTGCGACAAATTACTAATCAAGTAGAACACCACCCCACACCCCCTGCCCCTCATAACACTGAATCACTGGATGGTCATGACCATGTACAAGTGTTACTGAGGTGGATTTATAACCACAAGGTTGAGACATGGATGTACCACCAAATGAGGTACCACTAAGTGCAAGTGTGTAATGGTTTGCCAAATGAGTCACTCTAAAATTTGCCAAGAAAATACATTCAACATTTACTGTGCGCAAAGCAACTGGGAAAATACTATTGAAACTATATTAATTCTGTTACTGTTTAAGGTAGCAGTGTCTTGTTTGACCCACGAGGATAAAATCCAACAAGCAATCAGAGCAGGCAGCCTTCTGAACATTCCTTGCTGCTTTGATCTCTAGAATCCTTCAAAGACTTTGTATTTGAGACTGGAAGCAGTGCGTGACCCAATTCAGTAATTACATGCAGTGGACATGAGTTCACAGAACACTTGGAATGAGCATTAACGATATATAATGAACTGGCATCCCTGTCAAGAGAAGCTTCCGTATTGGCTGCCCAGTGAGGAGAGACCCATCACACACCTGCCCGGCTTATGCCATCCTCTTTTGTCAGGGCTGGAGTCCGAGCACGTGGCTCTAGCATAGAAAACCACTTTGTGATGAGTCAAGGGTGTTGGTTGATTCATGAGCGCTGATTGAAGAGCCTCACCCCTCCTCCCACCCCACAAAGGCACACAAGCCTCCTTTATCTAATCTAAGCACAGCAGATGGTGATAAACGTACCCGAGCGTCTGGAACGAGTATTAAAAAAAGAAAAAAAAATACACTGTTTGTTCTTATTTAAATTAAGAGCACTATGCTTCTGGGCTTTTAATGCTCTTGCACTGGTACATTCCTATTGTAACACTCAATAAACTGTAAATGACTGAGTTCTGCCAGAGGGGATCTCATAAAACTACATAAATTGAAGAACCACAGCCTCTCACAGGGCCTCTCAGAGTGCTTGACTACTGCTATCATGCTGCAGTGAAGCCTGTGCCTTCACGAGATGCAGATGAGGACTTCATAACATTCTCAGTACTATTCACAATGGAAGAGATTGTTTCTCAGCTGAAATGAAATTTGGTAATATCTTTCAAATTGCATTAACTAACCATGACCATGAACAAGGCACAGAGTTACAGCGGTTAATATTTACTCCCACAGTAGAGTTATAGTCAAGAGATTTTTAAGTTAAGCAATGGCGGTTTACGACCAGCACTGGTGTCAAGTATGAAATTAATTTACTCATTTTCAGCTGCTGTGCAGTTATGCATTTTTATTGTATCCCTAATAAAATGCATCTGTTGAAAGTGACAACTCGCATATTTACAGTTCCTTGAGAGTGTTGCGTGATCAGATAAGCACTTTGCAGTGGTGGAGTCCTGTTTAGTGTTGTGATGCAGTCAGATATACCAGGAGGATATGACTGTACAATGCACTGCTGTGTGTGACACATGACAGGAATGTAATCAATCTGATTCAGAGTTATGTGCAAATGTAATCTTTCTAATCTGTGATGCATTTTGCGAAAGGAGATAAAAAAATGGCACACTTAACCCAGAACCATTTGGCACATTTTCAGAGCAAGAACAGAAATGTAATCATTTGCAAGTGCTAAGTTTGTTCATACACTCAGTCATAGACCCTAATAAGTATTTGGAAGATGATGGATGGCTAGGTGGATGGATGGATGTGTTCACAGCCAGACCAAAGTCTCTCTGAGTCTTAACAAAGTCTCTCTTAGTCTGTATGCATTAAGTCATTCCATTATTGAGTGTGGCGATGCAGCAACTGAAGTCAGGATCATGGTCATGTTCATGGTTGTGGCTATGGTGACCAGCCAGGGCATTTTATATTAAATTATATTAAATGAAATTTGTGCATCAATCAAGATTGCACAACACAAAGCTTAGAACAAGGCTTTATCATTTCTGGCAGTAGGAAAACTATTCAGTTATTGGTACTAACCATCCCCTATGCCACAAAGATTTTCAGGAATGAGATGCTGAAGAGCAGGGATACTGAAAAAAGCCCTGTCCATCTTCTAAACTCTCATTCTGGTCAGGGTCATGGGAGGGGGGGGGGGTTCTGGAGCACATTCCAAGGCACAAAGTTGGGGTGCAGACCAGATGTGATGCTAAAAAAATACAGCAGCTGAATTAGATTATTTTGTGCAAAACACTCTTGCAAAACGATACAGTGATATAAACTCAAATTGTCCCTCACCACAACAATGTCATTGCTGCATCTGTTCTTCTATGCCTTGGTGCATCTTATCTGCAATTATAACAGATTTGCTGAATTATATATCTCCAGTTGTGGTTGTCTTGTAACAACATCAATTTATGTAAAGGCTCCACAAATAGTGTTTCATAAAAACAGAGCCCTCGAAGGTTCTTTGTAGCATTATAACCTCACAGGGGTTCTAATTCTAATTCTAATATCTCCCACAGACTAATTATGAGGCATGGTCTGGTAGGGTCTGGTTATATACTGTAGGAGGGTTGACCCAAAGCAAGTGTGATATTATCAGATCTGTTAATTTGGTTTTGGAATATTAAATTAATTTTAGTCTACTTTCTTGTTTTCCAACCTAGTTGGCATACTTTTGTTAACACAACCAGGGTGTACCCCAGACTTATGTCCTAAGCTGCCTGGATACGGCAGAAAATGGACGGAGAGATTGACACTTCCTTTGCAGTAGTTACCCCCGCTCTAATTTGGCCTCCTCTGGCACCTCAGTAAATATGCTTTGGCTGCTGGTGTCTTCGCTATAGATGCTCTCTCTGTTCCTTACATTTGTTTCCATGAGTGATCATTTGCCTGTGGATGTTCTTCTGCATACCCACTTAAGGCTGAAACTTTTTTGTTGCACTACTAGTCATTATCTTTCCAGGTAGTTTTCTGGTGATTAAGTACTTTTAGGAGATCTTTATTGTTTCCAATTTTGGCTTGTCTTTGCAATTACTACTGTTACTGTCACCCCTTTTGATTTCTTTGAAATTATTGTCAAATTCCTCTTGTATGGCTTCTTTACCTTCCCTCTTGAGGATCTTTGGTCCCCTACCCAGTAGGTCCAGCAGTCGGTCCATGTTTTCTGGAGTGTAGCTTGAAC
>JAODKN010000041.1:31017912-31041665 GCA_026774425.1 Petrocephalus zakoni | reverse complement strand
CCCGCTCTAATTTGGCCTCCTCTGGCACCTCAGTAAATATGCTTTGGCTGCTGGTGTCTTCGCTATAGATGCTCTCTGTGTTCCTTACATTTGTTTCCATGAGTGATCATTTGCCTGTGGATGTTCTTCTGCATAGCCACTTAAGGCTGAAACTTTTTTGTTGCACTACTAGTCATTATCTTTCCAGGTAGTTTTCTGGTGATTAATACTTTTAGGAGATCTTTATTGTTTCCAATTTTGGCTTGTCTTTGCAATTACTACTGTTACTGTCATCCATTTTGATTTCTTTGAAATTATTGTCAAATTCCTCTTGTATGGCTTCTTTACATTCCCTCTTGAGGATCTTTGGTCCCCTACCCAGTAGGTCCAGCAGTCGGTCCATGTTTTCTGGAGTGTAGCTTGAACAAAATGTGTTCTTTAGGTAATTTCTTGGAAGTTAGACAGTACTATTCTGCTTCACTTACATGGTTCATGATCTGTTCCAGAACCTGCTCCAGGCCACATCTTTGCTATTTAAAGAGCGTGGCATCGTTTGACAATGCGAATGTAGGTTATTTGAGGTCCATGACCTCCATATAGTGATGTCCTGATGTCAAGATGGCACTTTGGTTGCCTGAAGAGTGTATTGGCAATGAAGAGCTTGTTGGATCTGCTGAAGCTGATTAGTTGTTCTCCAGTCTCATTTCTGCTTCCAAGTCCATTCTGGCCAACTTCATTTCTCACCTTCCCCTTCCAAACTTCTGCATCTTGTTACAGAAATTATATTTCTTATACATTGAATCATTGAATAAACCAAATAAATCAAATATCCCCAAACCGCGACAGTGCATTACAGTCTTACTGTGCCTGTCCTTATACAGACCAAATTTCAAAGCCAGCATTAAATATACCGCGGTGACAGGCACTGCAAATAGAGTGCATTTTCCAGGCATTTTATGATTCTGAGATGTCAGAAACCATTGTAGGGTTTGGGACAGATGACAGAGTGAAACGCAAATTGCCTCTGATTTGCCTTTATTTTTTTGCATTTGTTCCTTGTATTTTTCATATAATGTACTTGTTAGTGTGTTTAAGTGCCGTTTTCCTTATTAGCTAAAGCAGCGTTCTGGTAGCAAAGGGTCATGGGGTGCTTACCGCATACAGCAGCAGGGCTGAAGGCCTTCCAGTTCCCACACTGTAAACAGAGCTGATTAAGCTGAGGAATTTCTGAGCTGTGCTGTAACATAGTGCTAGTTCTTCCAGCCAATAAAATGTATCAACAAATATGATTGCTAGGCCTGTGTTATAATATAAGAAACAATATTAACAATGAGATTTTTTTCGTTGAGTACACTTAGCAGATTATATTAGCCAGGAAACAACTTCTTGTTGTTTACTTCTAACTCATTATTAATAACTGCGGAAAGCACAATGGTTCCCAAGGGTGATTGTCAGTGTCAATTGATGGGGGGGGGGGGGGCACTGATAACTAAACTATATAGATTAAATTGAACAAATATTGTGACCAGATTGCACTAGGAATAATCTCACTAGCGAAAACTTGGAGAAGTAGTAAAGTGCTCTTGCAGAGGTATTCTGGGGGCATCGCTGCACCCACCCAAAATGTAGCAATTGTGTAATTGATTTACCCATTCAGGGCCACAGTGGCAATTCCCTGCTCGGAAGAAAGTCAATCTTCGGCAGCAAGAACAGTAAAAGTGTTTAACAAAGGCAGTTAAAATGTTGTAATACTATAATAATACCATCGAAGATCAGCGGCCTCTTAGTTATAGAAAGTAATAAAAAACTGTTGCCGCCACAGGTAGCAAATCTAAGAACTACAAAAAGCAGCGGAGCACTAGAGGGTAAAAAACTGAAATGCAAAAAAAAACATTCAAACAATACAGGGGGAAAATTCTTTGTGAAACTCGCTGGGCTAAGTGCTGGTGTGTCAGCGGGCGAAGGTCTACATTCGCAGGTGCTCTGCGTAAAATAACCAGTGTGTTGTCTTCAGCCTACTGGTCCTGCATTGTTCTCAGTCATCCAGACACAATGGCTTATCCTAAGGGTAAGCCATGACAGGTGCTTCTAATTACACAGGCACAGCAGTCACAGAAATGGAAGAGGATACCCCCAAAATGCAACACAATATTCTTAAATATATCTAAAGCAAAACCTTTGATATTGATGTTGCGTGCCTACAAAATAAATGTGTACAAAACATTGTGTTTCCCAAACCAGTCCTCGCTGACCCCGAAACGGCCCACATTTTCGCTTTCTCTCGATTGCCTGGGGGTTGAGAGGGAGCAAAAATGTAGACCGTCTGGAGATCCCGAAAGACTGTTTTGACAAACACTGCGCTAAACAATTCCAGACCGTTCTTGGTTAATACAAAAAATAAGACATTTTGTATAGAGCAGCACTTATTCTATATTTTCGATCTTGCAGATATAACAAAAAGGAAGCACAGAAGATCCACCTTAATTACACGGCTTTGCTGACAGGATAAGCCTAGTATTTTCTATGCTGAGAGAGCAATGTCTGTCAGTTTCAGCTACAGCTAAACAATGGGGTCAGAGTGAGCCACAGAGACACACAAACACCTGTCTGAAGTATGTCAGCTGAGCATAGAGTGTTCAGACAGCACATTACATAAGGGAAAGCCAAACCATACTGTGTGAGCTATTAAGGTTATTTAAATCAATGATTTTCTTTTTCTTGCAGATAATGGTAAGGGTCATTTAGATTTATCTTGGGAGTGACGAGGATGGAGGATGAGTATGTTAGACGGACAGCTCAGGTTGAAGAAATTCCCCAGCTGGTTTGGAAGTCAGAGAGGCGAGATTACAGAGGAGATTCACAGAGGAGACTTACAGAGGCTATATTGGGAGAAGGATGCTGAGGGTAGAGTGCTACCAGGCAAGAGGAAAGGAGGAAGGAAGGAAAGAAGAAATGAAAACAAATGATGCACTAATGGGAGCAGCCAAAAGAAGAAGAAGGTAAGGGTCATTTAATAAACATGCATTATGAGCACAGCAAGTTAGAAAACCATTTCCCAGTACTGAAATATGTATGAGCAGAATGCAAAAGACATGGGGCAACATAACAAATTGATATTTCAGAAGATACCTGGGTTATTCCACCTGAATAGTAGAAATAATATCTTGTTTGCTATTTTATTGCCAGACAGAAAATATTCATTTTTTCTAATAAAAAATGTCATAAAATTGGAGTTGTTTCTACCATGCAAGGTAGAATTTGATCATATTCAGCTACTCTTAAGACAGGAAATATAAACGGTAAAAAATACATTCCTCTACTCATACGTACACAAATGGCAAATGGAGTATAATTTAACTTTTTTTAAAAACACACACTTTAATATGAGGTCAAGTACAACTGATTAGAATGAACACATCAGCCTTGCTATACACGCAAGCAAAGCTAGGGCCTATTAATGATCAAAGTCAAAGATCCAAGTGAAGCAACTCTGCCGAGTCTGATTGTAGGCCTCCATGCATATGTTCCTAGTTATAAGACATTATTGAAGGTCTGACACAAGGCCAACATGAAGTAGATTTGCCCAGGAGGGGGCAGTGCAGGAATCCGAGCGACTTCGCTAAGGGACCTTGGCTTATTGGGGTTGTGGCTGGGGTCAGCCAAGACTTAAAATGCTTAAAATTAGAGAAATCTATATTTATATCTTAGATTTTTATATTTGATTATTTGGTAAAGAAACAAATATTATTGCTTGGTGGTTAGAAATGTTCCCCCACCCCCTCTACTGGTTGATGTACATTTGCCAGGAGCTTCACTAGACTTCACTAGAAACAAAAAATGGTTTTGTTTGATAATTTAGTATGGATTTCTATGGAAAAATCATCAACTAGGAGCAACAATGGATGAAAGCACATTCTTCTCTATTGTGATGCCCATATATTAACAAAATAAATGTACGAATTAACTCTAAATCACTTCACTGCAAACATTAGTCTAAGTCGATATGAGCAAACACTTTTATCAAAATCCAGCAGTTTGAGAACTTGACAGAAGACTGATACTACATTTGGGATGCTGCGCCTGAACGCTATTATACCGCAATATGCACTTGTGCAAGTGGTAGTATTAATGTGAGCAGTGATCTTCCAAGTAGTGAAGAATAAGTCATATGGTCGGTGAGTCATCCTTCAACCTGCTCTCAACAAGAAACAGGCACATGCGTGGCATACGGAGAAAGAAGCCTGCAGACTCAAATGCTCGTTTCCTATGGTGCAGGGTTCTGGCAGCTCTGTTATGCTGTGTCATGCACTTTCCTGGAATGGTCAAGGACCACCTATGCTCTTGGAGGACAAGGTGGATTCCAATGAATATACAGTTATGATGAGTGATTATGTTTATCCTACGTTGAAATGTTTATGTTCTGATGGAGTGGCATTTTCCAAGAAGATAATGGATCAATTGACAATGGTGAGCCACAGGCATTCCAGTTAACCAAATTACCCATTTATGGGAGATTCTATGGTGGTGGCTGAGTCATCAACAACTCACCAAATTCTTCATAGAAGAAGAGAGTGCCATCTCACCAACAGAGCTCTAGACACTTTTAGAACGTATACCAAGATATACTGAAGATATTCTGGTACCCTTAGGGAGATATATGATATTTACATGGTAAATGGTACATGATACATGGTATTTCCTGTATTTTGGTTACGTGACCTAGGTAGGAGATTTCATTAATTAGTATTATGTGTGAATAAACGCCTACATAATTGAACTTGTTTTAAATGCTGTGTTTAGTGGTGCTCAAAGCCCACGTGGCACCCTCGGCAAGCTTTACCCCCTCCTGCCCCCCAGACATCCCCACCCAAATGTACTTTCTCTGTGCCTGGGGATAGTGAGGGTAAAACATTATAATGTACGTACTGATAAAGTTTATGATTCTCCTTCACGTTTTACAATAATCTGATGTCTCGCATCATGCAAACATGTTTCAAATTGAAATGGATCTCCAACTGGGATATTATTATTATCATCATCATCATCATCATCATCATAATCATCATCATTATTAGTATTATTATTATTAATAATAATAATACTAATAATAATAATAATAATAATAATAATATGACCGTCTAACATGACATACTGACAGGTGGAACCGACCACCACAACAGACTTGAAATCACACTGACCTGCAAACAGAAAAAAACCACATACATTTTGGACGTCACTGTACTAGACACATACAACCTACAAAAGACACAAACATATAAATCACATATAAACACAGATCTGCCACACAAAGTACATTGCCTCTGGAGAATGGACAAAGTGCTCATTGTCCATATTGTTCTTTCCTGCGTGGGTCTCATCCTACGTGTGTTACATGAAAACCTACAAAAATTACAATTACACCCAAACACATACATTACACTACTAAAAGCAACAATAATAAACATGTGCCGCATAGTCAGGAAAATTCTATCACATTTATAAACCTGTCCTGATGTCTTGGCTTTCCCCCACCATAGGAGATATTCTACAATTACAAAAAATAAATAATAATAATAATAATAATTTTTCTTTTTGCTTCCAATCTTTTGCTTGGAAAACATAGTACCAAAAAAACTTCATAAAACATCTTGAAAATAATTTGTATTGTCTGATTCTCGGTCACATCTTGACACCTTAATATTTCAAATACAGGTGCAGCATAATAATAATAATACAGGTGTTATTCATTAATAGATTCTGTTCTTACACAGATATATGATTGATATATGCACGCTATTTTCAAAGGTGGCTTTCAAACCCTAAGACAATCTGAGTTCTTCTTTCATCTGCACACAGCACCTCGCCGTGATCTTTGCTCTCCATATCCCACCTGGAAATGCATTAATAGCACCTATTGGTCTGTTTCCTTCTGGCCGGATTTGAGGAAGGGCCAGCATGCTTTCTGGCCCTCACACACTGATCAGATTTTCTGCAAAGCCATATGCCAAAGCAGCATGACGAATGGGCAGTCAGGTGTCTAAGCTGAAGAGCTCCAACCAGAGTCCTCCAACCAGGTGTTCTTCCAGAAGATCCTGGCTACACCCAGGTGGAGCACAATATTGACCTGCACTAATCACAATGAGTGTACACGAGTATATGAGTGTAAAATTAGTGTACATATATGGATAAAAAATATAACATAATTAGAATTTATTTTAATGCTTAAAGACAATATAACAATTGTGTTCTTCTCCATATTTCTTAGCATCTTAACAATTAACATGTGCCAATGGGAGACTGATAGCTTCCTGTTTATTGTCTGCTTTTGATTGTGTAAGTTGGCTTTGAATACAGATGTATTGTACACAGACGGTATCTTTTTCTTGGTCCATCTAGGCATTAAGTTCCTTTTTACATAAATACTGGATCACAAAGGATCACAAAACAGTAGTTTACAAACCTTAACCAAGTATAATTCTAAAGAAACTCCTTGTGCATTTAACCTAAATTATTGTATTAGAACCATATGGATGATGCTATACATTGACCCTAGCCTTCACCACAAAAAAATGGAAATTTATTGTGGCTAGGAATTATTGTTTGCTTGTGTTTGCAGACTTACAAGTGGAGCATTCATCACTAAAATGACTAAAACCAACATATATATAACATGTCTCAGTCTATAAAAACAACTCAAGTGTCTAGAACTCTTGATAGATAAGACACCATTCACCCTCAAGAAATTGCATTCTTTTATGTTTTTTTGATTAAACAACTCAGACTCAAGTGCTGCTCTGAAATCTCCCATAAGTGTTCAACAGGGTTTAGATCATCTTCATGGTCGATCACACCATTAAAATTAAAACTTAGGCCTTGTGGATGGGGGTATTGCTGTCTAAGAGGTTTCATTCTTATCAAGATCTTATCATTATTCTTATCAAATAAATTCTACACAGTAGGAAGAATGTCACCACTCTTAGTATTTATTTGTATTCACATATCCTTCTAATAGCTTTATTATTAGCTGCTGTCCAGTCAATGTTGACTCCTGACAACCATAAGCATAACAGTCCTCCATAATGCCCTTTCTTCCCAATGGCGTGTGAATTTTTATGATGATCCATCTTGTTGCTGGTTATCCTCTTTTAGGATTCTCCAGTGCATCAAGTCTTATCATGACCACTCCCACAATAAGATTTAATTGGGTGATTTGTGCTTCAAGTAGAAATTTGGGGTTGATTTGATCAAGAATCTACTTGTTTGTTTTCCCTGAAGTCCACGGTATTCTTAATTCTTCAAGAGAACTATAGTTCAAAGGTGCTGGACAGTCTTCCTGTCCTGCAAGTTTATTGTCCTGCTTTTAGGTCCTTAAAGAATCAAAGGAAATCAAAGGAAATACCACATTCTGAACAATTCTGATCTTCATAGAGATAGATCTGAACTTATTTTCTGGGACCTTCATTGCAACTCTGCCAGCGTGCCAGCATGCAATGTATATCTTTGACTGCTGGATCCTTTGTTGTTGAGGATCTAATAGCTTAGGTGGTGCAAATCCATTCCAGGAAAGTGCATGCCACAACATAGCACAGCTGCCAGAGTCCTTCGCCATGAGAGACAAGTCCTGGACTTGGCAGGGTTTTTTGGCAAACAAGACATGCATTTTTTTCTGCTTGTTGACAACAAGGTGAAGGATGACTCATGTGACCATATTTTTTCCTAATGCTCAGAAGATGACATCTTGTATTTGCTTTTCTACTTAGAGAAGTGCATTTTGAGAGAAATGAAAGTTGTAGGCTCTGCATGAGAAACATAATATCCATGACGTTCTCAAAGGACTGTATTTTGAAAACTATCCCTATGAATTCCATACTAACATCACCTTCGTCACTGTTCCTTGTAAACACCTTGAAGCTATACTTGAACAGTTTGCAGTAGTGAAGCATTGGTCATGTGTCTTATCCCTCCTCTTGAAGTCACTGAGATGTCTTCCTCTAACTGTGGTACCCAAAATAGTAGGCAAGGGGAATGACTAACGAGAGGTCCCCTTGGCACAGCCTGCCAATTGTGAGCATTATCCATTTATCATATCATGATCGAGGTGGAGCCACACTGACTCAACCGGTTGACCAGCTTTGGTTTACGGAATTAAATGCTCCATATCTTGTTTTTAGTTTTGGGTGTAGGGTGGCAACTGTGGTGGCCACATATTTAGTAGGGGGGAGCATGGCTCCCCATGACTATTTAATCTCCAACACCTTCTCAAAAAAGTGGGTTATCTACAGTAGTTTTCCAAAGCGGCCAAAAAATGTCCAACAATAACAGATACTAGCTTAAAAACTTGCTTAAATATTTTCAACTCTCCATATACATTAGTTCTCCTGTTTATTTTGTGCAGGTACTTTACTTTGTGTTTTACCTGATTCCTGGTGGAATCTACAATATAGTATGTCACTGACATCTTAATTGTACACCCAATGATTAATTAAAATAGCACTTCTATTCTATGGCAGCTGGAACAATACTTGTAATAACCATTAACAGTTCTAAATAAAAATTCAAGCATGAACTAGCAAAATTATTAGGTTATGCATACAAATCAATCAGCTACCTAAAACACATTCATTAAGGTCCAAGGGGAAATAAGAGCCAATCTGCTTGACATGTTGTCTAGTTCAGGCCTTCCCAAGAGGTCACTCTAGATCATAATACATTAAAGTTACCGCATATTAGTGTCTTTACAGACCTTACTACCAATTATTAACACGGTAAGCAAATTGTGTAAAGATGCAGCAATCGCATGATGTAAACTTGATTAGGTAATATTCAGGTAGTTTGAGGATCACCCTTAATAACAGTTATATGATATTAGATTTTGATCATTTAGCTCATTGTGTCTACAGCCTTCACTTAAGATGAAATGCATTTGATGCAACACATCTTGTTATGGTACAAGGGAATTACTGACATCAGCAAAGGAGAAAGGTAGGCAAATGCAACAGACAACAGAGTCAAAGAGTTTCAAAAGGCATAAAATAGCATACTTCATTTTGGACCACACTGGCTTGTTTAGGAAAAAGAAAGAGAAAAGATAAATGGGGGAGAAGAAAAACTCATTCACAAAACAAAATCAATTTCATTCTCCAGAATGAAACCACACTAAACGGCTTTAATCTACGGCGAAGTTGCCGGCTTAGAAAACACCCATTTGCATGCTCGAATAATTATATAAATAAATGCTTTCACTGGCATGCACCTGGCCAATCAGTAATTCAACGAAGTAAAACGCATTGCACAGCCATTGAAATTGCAGCGACGCGACAGTATTTAAAAATGGCCATTCAAGCGAATGGTACCATGACTAATATTTTAAGTAAAACAATTGGGAGGCTCTTTGGTAGCTGACACACTCAATCCAGTCATATGGATTTTCTATCTAAATGGGTATGACTGAGATTTATGAGGCTTTCGGGTGCACCACGATGGCCATTCTCTCCCATCATTGCAAACTCTTGCGCACCCCCTGGTGCTTACTAGTCTCCAAAACTTCTTTGTGCTTGCTTGCAGATTGTCTTCTTGTCTCTGTGGTTGCTCATTATTCAGACACAGACGGATCTCAGGTCATCTGCAGCTGCAGCAAAGGAGAAGCAGGAAAGATGGCGATCATTCAGTAGCCCAGGCACACGCATGAGACACGGGACAACTTTTAGCAGACGCATATTCTCTGGACGAGCCCGTGAGTAAAATACGATCGC
The DNA here is from genome assembly GCA_026774425.1 of Petrocephalus zakoni. Classification (NCBI taxonomy): domain Eukaryota; kingdom Metazoa; phylum Chordata; class Actinopteri; order Osteoglossiformes; family Mormyridae; genus Petrocephalus; species Petrocephalus zakoni. The sequence continues at coordinate 31,031,934 of JAODKN010000041.1, read as the reverse complement.
GAATTGATATGATCTTAGTTTTTATTAATGAGTCATGGCCAAGACGAGGTGGTGGACAGGAAGAAAAATCTGGAGAGCGTCTCTTTAGTAGGCTGAAAAAGAGTCAAGTGTTTTTTCTTTCTTTCCTTTTCTTAGTTAAGCCCAGTCTTGGTGACTTGAGGGAGTGAGAGCGAATTAGAAATACGCCGATAAAGCGCTCGTTGGAACCCAGTCATGTAACGCCAGTCTTATCGCAGCTTTATATTTTCTTCCAACCTTTTCTTTATTTTTTTGGGGCAATTTCTAGCTCGGTAGCTTGCAGGCTAGCTACGTATTTCTGGAAGTCGAAAGCTAATAAGCTAACTACTTAGGATGGTCTCCATTGGAGGCAGCGCTGCATGATCCAGCAGTGGGACAGTTGGTTAAATTGAGCAGATCGGTTTCGGGATCTCGCCGCCGCCGGCTGACTGAGCTGGGGAGCCATTGCACTGTTAGGTCTTCTCCCCGAGCAGCACCAGCTAAACGTCCTGAGCCTCCATTAGTGACAGTACGGCTTCGCCCGCTGGTCCATGTCCAGACATAAGCAGAGCAGCTCTGTCCAGCTTTTCGCTGGCTTCTCCTGCTAAAGCTACAGACCCAAACGTCTGGATTTTTTTTTACCCTCCATTCTACGCGAGCGAGAGCACCTACTTTTGTGGCAGGTTTTTGGCTTTCTATTTTTGATTATTTTTTTTTTGCTTTTGAAATTGCAGTTAGAGTTCCCTCTTTTTGTCTCCCGGCCAGCCCGACAGCGTCGCGGCGGCGAGGCTGAGGTTTTGGAAGGGCTGTGTTGTCAGTGCCATGAAGTCAGGTATGTCATTGTGGGCTTTACCATAAAATGGAGGATGGCGCCTCGGTCTTTTAGGAGCAAGGACTAGGGGGAATATCTCCTGCAAGGATTCACGGCGACCTTCTCGTTTAGCTGGATATTAAGGGTATTGATTGAGCGTAGTCACGAGTAATAGGACACTGGGTGGTTGCGAGATCTTTTTTTTTTTCCTGCTGGCGTGGACCTGTCATGTATAAGTTTTCTTCCCAATTACTGTGGACTTCACAAGAAAATGGAGGGCAGTAGGGCTTCCAAAGTGAAAGGGGTTAGCAGACAGTTTGGTGTGTGAGGAGACGCGATGAGACGGGAATGCTAATGCTTGGCAGTGCAGTGGTGGTAGGACCTACAGGTGATTAACATTCAACCGTGGGTTCTCCAGGAGCTGGGAGAACTATCATCATCATCTAGACCGTGGAAGTTTCCCAGCTTATTATCTAATGAATTTCTCAGCATGCTTTTTGCTAGGAAAAGTCCATTGATATTAGTGAAAGTCATCAGCATTGGAGACTTTAGAAAAGCAGCTGGCCACCATTCCATTCAGCACTACATGAAAATAAAGATCAGAGCATGTATGGAATGGTTATTATGACTGTTCTTGCCAATTACTGTTCAGTTGGAACTGGTAAAGGGGGGGGGACCTTTTTATTTTGGAATATTTATTGGAATGGCCATTGCTCATGGTTGGTTTGGGCTTTATTTTTAGTTGGGGATTTAGTTACAGGGTAAGGGATTTATGATAGAGCAGTGTAGTTCAAAATTTAAAGTACTGCTTAACCAACTCCCATTACCTGTTTATGATTGAGCTGATGTTGATTTCACTGGATCCATCTGTAATTTTTGACTACATAAGTGCAATGTAATGTAGATGAATGATTGTTTGTAGTGGTTGTTTGGGAAGTGAAATTTTACTTTATTTTTATTTTAGTTATGCAGAAGAATGATGTGTGTTCTGAATGACCTGGTGGAGATAGGAGTCATTTTTAATGCTTAAAGAATGAGGAAAAAGTTAACCCTCATGCATTTGGATCTATTGTGTCATCAGTGGGGCAAAGTCCTCTGGGGATTGAGGGACTTCTGCATTATGGCTGACTTCAGTGAGATCCTGCTGGTAAGGAGAGTAGTCTCTGCGGCAAGCTCCTGGCCTGAGAGGATCAAAATGGAGGTTCCTTTAATGAAAGCTAGGTTGTTCATTCCTGGGCAATTTCCCTCTTCTAACGCCCTGTTTTAAAATCATGTTCAGTGGGTTTCTGATTTATTTATTCAAGAGCTCCAGAGGCAGGTTTCTGTGAACATGATTGATTTGCATGCGTCAAAGCTTTCACAAGGTCAGAGAGGAACCATTTTGACTCTTCCTAAAAATGACTAACTGAGTGTTTTTGAGATGCCATTGTGCCTAAAACATTTTTACTGTGTCTTGGCAATGTGAACCTTCTCCGTTCACATTTTATTTTAATTTCAGTTCCATTGGCTGGATTTCTTGTTGTCATTCTAGCATCTCCTTTTGTTTACCATTGTTCAGCTGCAGCTAGAAGCACATGACCTTGAAGCTTACACTGTGTGCATTCTGAAAAACTGAAATTGAACATGTGCTGCGGTGTCGTCAGTCATTATTTTGAGTGTTCTTTGCTACTCTGAACATGTGGATTTGCCTCTTGTGAATCATAAGATGTTACATTAGCGTTACACATATGTTCATCTTTGGTGGGGGTACTAGCGGTTGTCACTCTTTGAGCTGTTTAAGATCTTATGTAGGATATTAGCAACCCTTTTCAAAACTATGCTCTAGTAGATATAATGTACAAACCAACATGAACCTTACAGGCACATATTAAGGGTACTCAAATGTGCGTGTAGTGTTTTTTTTTTTTTTCTTGTGTGGTATCCAGTTTTAGCATGAAAATATGTATATGAAACTTATAATTTTCCCCTACTAGTGATGTTAGTGCCTCGTAGCTTGCCGTTTAGAAAATGTGGAAATTCTATTAATGATAGAAAGTTTGATACTTCATAATGATTTGTTTAGAGAAGATCCTGCTTTGTGGTGGGTTAAAACTGTATACTAAATGGATGAAGATTAAAAGCATGTGAAATCCAGTCAATCTATAAATTCAGCTGAATAATAAACATGCCCAAATCCAAAACGAAGACCTTCACAAATAAAGTGAAGCTGTGTTTTTCCTGCCAGTCAGGATTGAGTCATCACAGTCTTGCTTGACCAAAGTCTACTTTAGAGAACCCAATGAGGAGATGGTCTCTGCATTAGTGGTTGATGACGTCTTTGCTGAACTAAAATCATCCACAGCTTATTTTCCACTCTCTACAGATCCGTGTCTCTGAATTTGTGACTGTAGACCAATTCATTGATTTAACCTTTTGATTTACTGTTGGTTCTAAGCATGACTGATGATGACCCGTTTCTAATTTTGATGTATGTTTATAATTAAGAGAACTATGTCATGAGTCTTTTTTTTTTTTTTTTTTGTATGATTGGAATTAAGTTTAAACATGGCATTCAATGTATTTCATTTGCAGTTCCTAGCTTCTGAAAAATTATGGGAATTATGAGGCTAATCACATTTTATGTGGACCCTGATGCTTGTAATCATTAATGGAAGGTAACAGCATAATCAGCCCTATTTAATTAGGAGCTTTGTTTAAAGTGGCAGAAAACACATGGACTTCGGAGGACCATTTTTGGGAGATGCCTCAAGCACATCCATTGTTGCTTGACTTACCTTTTCCCTTTGAGTTTTTACATAAATTAGAAAACTAGTATGGCTTGTCTTTTCATTTTGTCTCTAGTTGTCATAACCATTGTGCTTGTGTGGCCTTGGTACTCTTAAGTTTTATAAGGACAGTCTATAGTCTATATTTTTTGGGGGAAAACATTTTGTGCAAAATGATTTCCCTATTCAGATAAACAAAAGAGAGAATGTCAGAACGTTAACAGATGAAACTGATCATGATTCATGCCCTGTAGTCTCTACTATCTGTTCTGACAGACTTCAGCCAGTTTTGATTATGATTGAGCAGTTTGGTCTAGTCCGAACTGCGGAAGGTCATTTTCAAGGGCACCTGTACTGGCAGCTGGACTTTGCAAATAAACTATCGAGGACTGCATTTAAGGCACGAGGGCTGTGAAGCCAGTGCACAGATGGCGTGATGTTATGGCACTAGTAAAATGAATGATATTGCCAAGTAACACAAACGCTCAAGGCAAAAGTAAATGGTGGTTAGATGCTGTTGCATGCTAATGAGTTTTGAACTACTGATTTCGAGTAGAATGATTTGGTCTTTTGCCAGTGTTGTTTTAAAGCCTTGACTGTTCACCTTTAGTCGGCACTTCATTTCCTTGAACAATATTTATCTGTATTGAATCACTGAATTGCTTGCATCCTTTCAGTTTACATTTGGAAAATTATCCATGGAGGATACTGAAACAAACCTGAAGTGAATCTTACAAGAGCACTTTTTCTTATTTAGGTCTTATGGTTTTTAGATTATAGGCATCCTTAAAATTAGTAAAATTATTTTTAAGAGTAATTGATGCTCAATTTAATTTGGTCTGGTTATGGCTCTCTGCTGGTTTGGTCCAATTCTGATTCTGCACTAGGTTCCAATGGTTTCACAAAAAGTCACCTTGCAGGGATGCAAACGTCTGTAAATTAATAACCCAGTTCACAGAAGACTCCATTATAGAGGTGCTGGTGGAACCAAGTTTGATCACTGTTCCATTTTGCAGAAATGTGGTACTATGCAGATGTAAGCATCATGTGTCTTGGTTATAGGTAGGAGGTCTTCCGGCTAGGAAATGCTAAATTTGAAATGTTTAGGTTGCATTGTCTGTGGCATATTATTGGGACTGTTTTTATTAATGTTATTGTATTAGTAAAAATGTGCTTAATTCTCATGTGCCTTGTTTTATTGTTTTGAGATGAAAGCAAGGCATTAAACTGAAAGTTTTTGAACTGCCAAAGCTTACTATGACTGTCAGTAGCAAATAGCTATTTGTAGAGATGCTTTATTTTGTAGTCTAACTGTCGGCATGTTCTGGACAAAACTTTTGCATGCTGTGGAGCAAGAACAAACCCCATCATACCAACAGTGTTCATGGTGGTCAGAAAGCAGTCTTCAGTGAAAACTTTTACCTAAAAACGTTATGTGTGATTTTTCACATGGGGTTACAAACCTGTCGAATTAAATGCATATTAGTTCTTGCATACTTTGAGTTTCCAATTTGAAGAATTTCCACACAGCAGACATCTCCATAGTTTGTAGTTTCCAGCAGTATGCCTAAGGCTTACTGTATTGTGTGCCGGAACCTTATAATCTGCTCAGCTTAAGTAAACTGGGCAAACGCAAAAGTTTAAATACATTGGGCTTTGGATCTCCTCTGGTAGCCGATACTGATCAGTTAGATTGGCCCCAATTCCAAACTTTAATGTCAGCTCAGGACATCACTGGTGTGCAAGACTCTTCCCCCCCCCCCCACCCCACCACCCGGACAAGGACTTTCCAGTGTGGTAATAATGTCATATAGTGAGTGGTAACACAGAAGCATTTCCAGTTTTGAAATGTTGCAGTGGTATGTCTGTGACCTATGGTGGATTTGTGAGGTTTGTTTGTCAGAGATCTTTGGAGAAGTAATATAGTGCACTGACTACCCATAAGGCCAAGAGGGTTTCTTCTGTCCATAAGACTAAGTTTTATGTTACGGAAGTTTCTAGGTCATTCAGAAGTTTGTAGAGTAACGTATGCCATGTTAACTTTGCTATGTACCAAAACCCTGTTCATCTAACAACAAATTTTCCCCATTGGTCATGCTATATGAATTATTACTGCTAATGTTTACACTTTAAATGGAATATAAATTGAGTATCTCACTTCCTTAGATGAGGTGTTGGGTATTTACAGTAGATATCAAAACTACTCAAATTTCATGTCTTGTTGCTATGAAGGCTGAAGTCAAGACAAATTAACCATCTGTTTCAACTTGTTGACATCAACAGCTAATAGTTTTTCAACTATTCACTCCATTGGTTAGTGCGTAGTAGGATAGCTTCCGTTTTTAATAACAGTTGCAAGTCTTTTAGCTATTTTTTCCCCATTCTTTTTTGCAGAATAGTTCAAGATTACTCCAACTGTGAAGGGACTCATTGCGCAATCTCCACTTTTAGTCCATGTCGGATCCATGTCGGCTAATTGACAAACTCCAAACATGATCTTGGGAATTATGGCAATTTATTTATTTCTTTTGTTTGTTTTGGTCAGACGATAAGATACTTTCCCATATGGTTTCATGAAACCTAATGTGTAATAAGTTTATGATGGGATTAGATGTTCTCTCTCTTGTGGAGAGAAGCCTGCCACCCACAGCTCAGAATAGTGGATATTTGCATAGAGATACCAGTTTGTTCTTCACCCTGGGTATTGTTGGCTTCTCTTTATACAGTTACCCAATTTAGAAGGGCAGCCTGATCTGGAGAAGGTCCTGCTAATACTATTCCATAGTACTTCTGTTTCTTGGTTAGGGTCGTGTCTGTATTCTGTGGTATGTTTTATGGTATCTTATACCCATCTCCTTATTTACATTTCAGTAATAAGATTCCAAAGATCTCTGATAGCTCAGAGATAGTCTGTAATTGCTCTTTGTCTCTGCGCATGGACTTGCACTATGCAACTAAGAAACCCATAGAAACCCTTGATATTACTTTCACCTAATCAAGGACTTCAGTCTTTCATCTCTAGTGACAGTGATTAGTTATGCAATTACAATCCTGCTTTAATTTAGACGTTTGTCAATAAGAATGGTTGATGGTTTTAATGAGTTGCTTTTAAAATTAAAGAAAATAAAGGCTGAAATTGATGGGCTTTCTTTTTGAGCAACAAACTAGACATTTAGAGACAGTGTGCTGATTGTTTATAATGACTGTGCATGGTGGATAAATATTTGACTATTCCAGCTAATGATAGAACATTAAGTTGCACTGGGCCGTATTACAATTTTATTGAGTTCAACTGGAGGAAAAAAAAATCAGTCTCTTGAGAACAAGGCTGGGCTTAATTTGGTCTTTTGGCGGTTTTTCCTCAAAGTGTGAAAACATTTTGTGGAACGTCATGAAAAAGATGTACAATTGTGAGAAATTTAAGATCAGATTTAAAAAAATTTTGCTGACTTTTAGCTAGTTAATATCTGAGTGCAGCGTAAGTGTAAGAGGATTTGGGTCGTAATGTTGAGTATTGTATATTAGTCCGGCACAGCCCAGATCTGTTAAGTTTAGTAGAAGGCCTGATTGAATGCACCACAATATTTTATTGTCCTATGCATCTCATGATGCAGTTTTTCATTCCTGCTGCGAGGGTTGGGATGTTGCTTCAAACCACAAGGCCCATGTTGTCAATGGGAGGTATGAGCACAAGGACAACATTTAAGATTAATGCAACAAGGCCAGACTGTTGATTCCATGCCATATTGGGTGCAAACAGTGGCAATAGCCTGCAGTGTGACATACGGTTGGGTTTGTGTTCTTCTGTCCACTACCTGTATACTGTAGTGATTTGACATACTGTCAGGTTAGGTGGATATTAGTTGTTGGTGACCATTTCTGTCAGAAACTAGTTTAATATTAATGTCCATAGAATACATGGGGGGAAATATCTTGGTAGGTTTGGTAGGACTGTGATTTTATCAAGGAATCACAATGATATGTAACTATTACATGTACCGTTTAGCATTCAAACTTATCTAGTCTAAAAGCAAATAATGGCACAAATGATCACAAGAGTATTTTTATTTAAAAGCAATAAAAAATAATTGTGTTCAATAATTAAAGTATTTATCTCTGGTCAAGTGTTCATTAGATTTCTGAAATCTCTTTTCTGACAGTATACATGGGCACCATGTCCTTAGCTATGTAATATATGACAGCATCTGTGATTTTCTTATGTTTCTTCACCATTTTCTCATACAGTGTGATCCTCACAAATATATCGGTAATTGTTTTTTTGCGACTAACTCAGCCAGACTTTCGGAAGTGGCGTTTTCAGCAGTTTTTTTTCTTATTTTGCCACACATTAGTTGTAAAATGATAAATGTTGTCTGAGGCATTAATATACATTAGTTTCCATGCGATGTACACACTTTAGCCGCCTCGCACCTCTTGCTCAGTACCTTCGTCTGAGCGGTGTCGCTGCATTTAAATCTATAGTACTAACAAAATTACAGGAGGATTAAAATTTTTTTTTTTTTGTCAGCACCAATTTACTGTTTTTCTCTTCCTATTCATATTGGTATTCAAAAAATGGCAGATCAGCCTGTTGTCTGCAAAACCACACACGCGTCATTTGTTCAAAACGCACAATGTACTGATGAGTTTTACCATGCGATTCACACGATGGGTCATGTTCAGTATGCTTCAGGCAAAACTCAATTTGAATTTGTCCAGCCACAGGAGGCACAATGCGTACATTACCGTTAATAAATCGCAGCCTTTTGCAGTTGGATAATTGCACATGTACATACTGCAGTTTAGATGGTGCTGCACAATTAATTGCATGAATAATAGTTGGACTCATGAAGACGAAAAGGCAATAAAAAATAATAAACAATTGGGATCCACAACAATTGTTGCTTGGACTCATAGTAATAGCAATTGGTTTGTATGGTGGCTTAAGCTTTCAACAAGTATGTTGATTAAAAAGCGGTTGTTCTGTTCCTTGAGCACAGTCTCACCCAATGAAGCTGGTTTTAGGAAAAATAGGCTGTAGAATTGTCATTGTACTGACATGGCTGTCATATGTAATTGATAGATGGCAGAGGTAGACCAATTAAAAAGACCCTCGTTATGAAGTGTTCACTTTTATAGGAAAGATTAATCAATAGCAAAGTTGTGTGTGTGTGTGTGTGTGTGTAGAATTAAAGCCTAATATTTAGACATTTAGAGATGGATTTGATGTGTGCATTTTCTTGTTTAAACAGTGACTTGAACATAAAATAAAAAAATTTAACTAATACTGTAGTTCCCAACCTTCTATGAAATATCTAGTTTGCAATTATTGTAAACCATAAGTGTTAATTGAAGTCTGCGTTTTTGGCGTACAAGGCTAAAATTATTTTCTGCTTCCCGAGTGTATATGCAGGTCACGCATTTTGAAATCTGTCGTCAGCCCTCAACATAGAGCAGACATGTTATTGATATTTATACATCAAATAGTTATCAACAATCCTCAATAGTTAAAGGTATAACACCGCAGTTTTGGGTTAGTTTTTATGAAATTGATTATAGTAGAAGTGGCTACCAAGCAAGATAGAGCGCCCAAATGCATGTTGCCATAAGATGAGGACAGATGGTTCCAGAAACCGAAGCACCTCCAAGGGATTTCACTGAATTTGCATCCAACAGTTGGAAATCTTAAGAGCTAATTAGCATCTTGGGGGTCATGGATTCACCCCCATTAACAAAGCTAAAGATCTCCTGAATTTGCACTGGATGCGCAGTTTGAATTATGCACAAAGTGTTTGTCATGGTCCGAAGGATGGCGTTTACTGGGAAGGTAGGAATTTGTCGTCCATGGGATGTTCATATGAAGATGCATGGAGTCATAATTCTCATAAAGTACCAAGACATTGTGGATCATTTTGGCACCTTCCTATCTTTAGTAAGAGACTGGCTATTTCCCAGAAATGGGAAGAACGAGGGAATGATGGTTATGGAACCAATAAATGACTCACTGACTGTAAAATCAGTACTTGAAGTTTAATCGCATCTGTATTTCAATCCAGTGGGACAAGTTTCGGGTTTGAGATTTAAGTAATTAAATTCACACACAATCCATAAGATCAAGAAAAACGTCAAGAAATCACCCCCTCCCCCAAAGAAAAAAGTTTAGAAGCTCGCTGAAGCTAGAATATTTACCTTTTTCCATTAGAATTCCATCAGAAAATGAAGCCCAGCTCACGTTTTTGTTTTCCTCATGTGAACAAAGCAAGCACTGTAAATAATATGCTAATATATGCTGGTCTCGTATAGCTGGTTTTAAAGACACTGAGAAAATGACCTGCTGTAAATCTGAGAAGGACAATTGTTGAGAATTAGCTTAAGAGTGTGTTTGGCGGCCAGGGAGTGAAGTACTCAACAAGGACAAGAACTTGCAAGAGATTCACCCTGAAGATAGGTTTAGCTTCATTTAGTTCCTGTATCTCCAAAGTCCGGCACCCAGTGGAACCAGTTCATCAAGATGCGAGAGCCAGCTATTGTCTCAAGGCCTGAATATGTTGGCATGAGTGTCCTGTGTGGATGGAAAAGTATGCCAGAGAAAGCAGTTGTCATTGTAGGTTTTTTTTTTTTTTTTTTTTTGTAAAGTACACTGGTTCTGTTCCATCCTTCCTTACAGCTATCCAGCTGAGTGGTAAAATAAGCATTTATTGGTGTGAGGTGGAGGAAACTGTAGAAAGTAAGTACTTACAGCTTAGGTTCTGTAAAATGTCTAGAAGCAGTTGAGTAACAGTTGGTTTAAGCACAGAGAGCTTCAGACTTCATGGTAGCTAACTTATCAGTGACCTGACATCTTAAAAAAAGCTCGGAGGATTTTAGAAAAGGCTTCCTTAAATTTCAGTTTCAGCTTCATTGTTGCTGCGACATATTAAAATCTAATTGTGAAATCTGCAGTGTTCTCTGTTTCTGACCTGCTTTTATGTAATCGCCGACAGAATTAAAGTGTGACATAGCTTTGTTTGAGGAGAAGCTTAGAGTAGGCTTTAGAGATTCTAGACGTTTTTTAGACAACCGTTTAATGAAGTCTTGCCTCGATTTTATAGTGTTCTCTGCTGTTAGCTTCATTATACAGAATGTATAAACAAAAGTGTTGATACAGTCGATAAGCGTTTGTGTCCATGTGTGAAACCTCAAGGGAGACTTTCAAAAAGCAGTGCCTTTGTAACCACAGCACAGTGTGATCAAGGGTACACATTTCCCATGGTCAGTTAATGTTGCTGCTGCAGCTTTCTTGACACGGATTGGTTTTTCAAGCAATGAGCACATTAATAAAGACATATTTAATATATAAAACCAACAGGCATCTTGAGTTCCATGAAATCTTACAAGTTTTAATAGTCAGTGCATAAATGGATATAAATATCTTTACTGTTTGTCAATTGCACTGGTTTGCTCTGGTTGTGGGGCTGTTTTACCTGACCTATAATGTTTTCCACCTGTGAAACTATGGTTTAATATTTTAAACCATTTGCTCAATATGGCAACGTAAAATGTACGTGTTGTTTTTAAATGGCTCTGTTATGACTCTGATGCAGAGCAAATCGTATTTTATGACCAAGCTGTTCATAATCAGAATTCCAGAAGATTCACAAACTTCAGTCACAACTGTGTTAACACTAGAAGCGCCAAGCGCTGGTCATTTGACCGCAACGACCCAAAAAAAAAAACCTTTGCCCTTTATCAGACTCCAGGACCCTCCTTTCATGTAAAACAGTACAAAGGGGGGAGGGATGAAGAATTAATTGGGTTGAAATCATACTCAAACTGAAGACACAGGGTGAATCTCTGTGCGTACTTGACCGTATTTGTGTTCTCGTGTACTCGTTTTACATCTTCCATTGGCGAAGATCAAATCAAACGCTAAGAACACAAGTACAGAGGATAGTAAAAATCTCAGGATGTTGTTCTTGTTCCGCCCCGTATATCTATGATTCATTGGTTACAGCCTCGCCAAAATCGACTAATCCCATGATGCACTGCGCCTCAAGTTCGTTCCTGGAAGGCAAAGTATCAAGACGGGTCTTGTCAAGATCACAAGTATGGTCTTTGCGTTCTTGGTATCAAGATTCGCCCATGGTCCCTTCATCTTTCTTTTGACACTCTTCTGTCATCCCAGATAAACCTATGAAAACCTTGGTCATTTAGGCCAATCAGTGCCAGCTGGACTACATTAATGGAGTTCTTTGGCAGGGGGCTTGTGGTCAATCATCCTTTGAAATGCAGGAGCACCCCAAACACAAGTTCATCCATTTTCCTTCTTGTGTTTTCTGCCAAATCAATATTAAAACAATTTTGATTTCTAGAAAAAATTATTTTGGGGGGGGAAATGATAAAAAAATTCAATAGCTTGGTATTTATCAGAGCAAAAGTCAATGAAAAAATAACAAGGTAATATGAGATGGTTTTAATCAGATTGCTTTACTTAGGATTTGAGTTTTTGAATGTATATAATGTTTAGCAAAAGAGTGGTACGTAACACGGACTTTACAGATGAAATATACTGTACTCAAAGAAATTGTATTACTATTGCAAAACCAGCCAGTTTTTTCCACAAATGAATTGTACATCTTTAATGTAAATGCATGTCCGTATGCAAAGACCGGTCTACGCCAATTAATTACTGCATGTAACAAACCAGGTTTTCCTCACATTGAAAATTTCATCTTTATACAGTATAACCACTGTTGGTTTGCTGCTGTCATTGAACTGAAATATATTGCAAAAACTATTTAAATGTGAAAGAAGTTGAAATTGTGTCCTTCGAAATTGGTGTTGGATTTCTCAGAACAATGAAGGGTCATTTTGTGGAGAGCCCTGAAGTGATGGTTCAGTGGTTGGATATGTTCCCAAACTGAGTTGCACATGGCTGGAATGAGATCATTTCACAGAGTGCTTTTCCAAGGTCTGAACATGCTTCCTGGTTGTGTGTTTTCTGTTTAACATGTACTTCTCCGTTTCAGCTTTGAATGCCAGGCAAGTCTGGGTAGAAGTATGTCAGTGGGTTTGGAATTTAACAAGAATTTATTCTGGTAAAGTTCTATCTGTTTTTGGGGCCATGTTATCTACACAGAGAACAATGAATGTTATTACTGCAGTATTCAGGCTGACCACTCTCTTACAACCTTGGTGCTAAAGAATCGCTATAATGTTTAGTCGGTCCTGATGTCATATACCTTGTAAAGTCTTTCAAATTTTGGGATTGGTAAAATATATATGTGTAAGTAATGCCTTTATATGCTATTTTATGTATCCAGTCATGTGGGGGAAAAATGTATACCCTTTAATGTTTTCTGCGCATGGATAGTTGGTGATTTTTTAATATTGTCATTGGATTAAAATGATGGAATTTAGTGAATAACACTGAAAAATCGCAGTTAATTGCACTTGTGGCATTTAACTTGGCTATACATCTGGGATTTGCCTTTACCCTTCCAAAGATCTCCATTTGTCGTTTTTAATCCTTTTATGGTGGTTGTTCTGCAAGATCCATTTTTCTATTTCAGCTTCAACTTCTGACAGATGGCCTAGTTTCTGCTGAAGTTATATGATCCTCAACTTGCAAGTTAGCTTGTTAGCTTCATTAAATATTTATTGTTTGTTTAATGTGTTGGAGTGAAGAGGACTGGAAAGGTAACTCTGAGAACTGGTGCCGTCTTTGAAAATTCCTGAAAAATATTATTAAACCCTGGTATCATAAGCTTGTCCTGAGAAGTTGAAGCACTCTCTTCCTTTTCTGGATGTTTATTACAAAAAAATTCTCAGTAATGCATTGGATAAGCTTGAATACCTTCATTCCCAGAGCAGATCTGAACCTCTGAAGAAGATTAGTGGCCATCTGCCTCATCCAATTTCATTTCTGCTTTTTGACCTTTTGTTTGCAACAGCTGAAAACAAGAAAGGAAATGGGCCCATATTTTCACGTCTGCCCTTGTACCTACGTGTTTTGTTATGTTGCTATAGCTTGAGACACGTCTCTGACTAATCGGCAAGGATCTTCGACACCATCCTCTCAGGATTTTAATAGGATGATGGAGAACAAAAAAAAGAAAAGGTTAGCTCATGTTTCCATCTGTAGTTTTGTTTTTTATAGCGAGGTTTTGCTGTGAGGCAGGCAGCATCCACCCAAGCGAATGGGCAGTGTAGACCTGAGACCCGTGAAATGGTGGTGTCACAGTTCTGCTCTGAGATGGCAGCGAGGGCAGTGAGATGGAGGGCGCTTTTCTGCAGTGCCGACAGTTTGGCTGCCTTTGCTGTGACATGCGAGATGCCTCCTCTCAAGCTAAACGGAGCAGGGTGGTTTGTGGGTGTGTGTGTGTGGGTGTGTGTGTGTGGGTGTGGGGGGGGGGTGGGGGTGGGGTGGTGGGTGGTTGTGAAAGAGCGACGGTACATGGGGGGGTCGGA
>JAODKN010000041.1:30975614-31017812 GCA_026774425.1 Petrocephalus zakoni | reverse complement strand
CCCCCCCCCCCCCCCCCCCCCCCCCCCCCCCCCCCCCCCCCCCCCCCCCCCCCCCCCCCCCCCCCCCCGCGGGGGGGTGAGCAATACCTTCAGTACATGGAGTTGTAAGCCTTAACGTGCCATGGAGCTTAAGTGCATGGAGTCTTGTTTGGCACACAGTTCTGAAATCAGAGGGTTGTCTTGACATGGACATTATGACTGTTCATATTCTATAGTAATAAAAATCATGAGGTCTCTACAATTAAGAGCAATTCAAAATATTTGTAAGTAATAAATGTAGACCTCCCTAACGGCTACAGATTGTTAAATGAAGGCAGCTCTCTTTGAGGAGCATTATGTGGCATTTTACATATTTCATACGGAATGTTTGGAGCATTGCTGGAACTGTCATCATCGCCTTTCATCGCAACATCCTGAGTCAAAAGAACAGTACATTTTTGGTGAGCGACAGAAAACCTTCTGGGCTGCACTGTACTGTGGTGTACTGTTGCTCCATTCATCCATGCCTGAAACCAGCCATTGTCCTTGATGGAGGTGGGGGGAGCATGCTGGGGAAAAAGGCCCCGTCTTCTCTTATATAGGATATCATCAATGTGCTTAATATATTCAACAGAGCTGTGTGGAGTGCAGTGGACAATATGAAGTATTAAAGGCTGTCTGGTTAATGCCAGGTAACCATCTGTCAGGCCTGGTGTGGGCTTTTATGTTGCCGCTTTCAGAGTTGCTGCCCAGACATCAAAGAGCAAATAACATATTTTTTTCCCCTCTTTGTTGGATTAACAGAACATCAAGGCTCCACCAATGGAATTTCTGAATCCAGTTTGGCTTGGTCTTTCCCATCGTCACTGTGCATAACGTGTCACAAATCTGATTGTTCTTAGTCTTTATCTATGTCTTGTCTGTTGCACCTTTTCATTACGTTGAACAACATGCCTTGTATGTGGTTCCACCTTTATTGACGGAACAAGATACTCCTCGATCCTCTCTTGGGTGTGTCACAGCTGCCGTGGAGAGGTGGTTGTGTAACGTTTCGAATCGTGGCAGATTCCTCTGCAGTACTTTGTAGCATTCTCTCCAAATTCCACACAGAGGAAAATATGGCTGCACAAGTTAAATATAACTCTGTATCTAAAGCGGTGTCCTGAATCCAGCCAGGATTCCAGGCCCAAGTCCTTGTGTATTCTTCACTGAGTGACATCAGTGAAGGTCATGTAGCCGAAGAGCTGCCATTAAGAGGGCATCAGTTTGTTTTTTTAGAAGTATTTCCTGTTATTTGGTTCATGGCTGTCCTAGTTTTTGTTATGTGCTTCCTGGAAGAATTAAAGACACTGGATGCCCCTCCCAAGACCTTTGTGTTCTTATCAGGTCTTTAACATTTAAATTCTATAAATGGGCAAAAAAAGAATTGAAGAAAAAAATGTGTGGACCTGTTATTGGATGCTGTAGATGTTGTGATCAGCAGTAGCAACCAGATCGACCATTTCAGAATAATGTATAATTATTCGTTCTATTAAGTTTACCAAGGAGATCAGGAAGAATTTCAGAGGTGTTCATTCTGTTTTCTGTAGACTTTCAGCACATTGAAAAACATCTGATAACAGAAGAGTTCATCACCTGGATTAAAAAGAGAACCTCTATTGCAAGAATTCTTGCAGTCTGCAAATGTATTTAAGAGGAAAAAAAGCACATTCTCTGTAACATTGCACAGGTGTTTAAATTTGTTACTTAGTCTGATTTTTAGTTAGAATTTTGGAGTGTCTGGGAATTTTTGCCCATTCATCCAGAAGAGCATTTGTGAGGTCAGGCACTGATGTTGGACATGAAGGCCTGGCTCACAATCCCTGTTCTAGTTCATCCCAAAGGTGTTCGATGGGGTAGAGGTCAGGGGTCTGTGCGGACCAGTCAAGTTTTTCCACACCAGACTCATCCAATTATGTCTTTATGGACCTTGCTTTGTGCTCTGGGGCGCAGTTGTGCTGGATCAGAAAAGGACCTTCCCCAAGTTTAAAGCATATAACTTTCCAAAATGTCTTTGCTGTAACATTGCGTTCACTTCAGTGGGGCTAAAGGGCCTAGTCCAACCCCTGAAAAATAACCCCAGACGACCTCGTCACTCCTCCACCAAACTTTACAATTGGAGCAATGCAATCAGGCAGATACTGTTCTCCTGTCACTTGCCATACCTAGACTCGTCTGCCAGACATAGAAGCGTGATCCATCATGCCACAGAACGCGTTTCCATTGCTCCCCAGTCCCGTGGCAATGTGCTTTGTACCACTCCGTTTGTTTGGCATTGTGCATGGTGATGAGGCTTGCATGCAGCTGCTCAGCCATGGAAGCCCATTCAGTGAAGCTCCCATTGCACAGTTTTTGGGCTGGTGTTAATGACCGAGGATGTTTGGCGCTCTGCAGTTATTGAGTTGACGGAGCACTGGGGAGTTTTCCACACACTGTGCCTCAGGAATCGGCGACCCCACCTTATGTGGTCTGTCACTTTGTGGAGTTTCTGTTTCTACTTTACAATAAGTCAATTTGTGAAATTTCTTCCCTGCCAGATATTCCAAGGTCAGCTGTAAGAATGGTATAATTGCAAAGGTGGCATCCTATGAAGGTAACACACTTGCATTCATTGAGCTCTACAGAAGAAGCCATTCTTTTATATGTGTTTGTAAATGTGATTGCGTGACTAGGTGCTTGATTTTTTTATACGCCTGTGGCAATGAGTCTGCACTCATTGAATTGAGGCGTTTCAATTCATTGTGTCCCAATACTTTAGTTCATATAGTGTAGCATACTTCAAAGGTCATGCAGTTACATCTTTTAATGTGACCTATAACCTGTAATTAAAATGCTTTAACCGTGGTCTCATTTTCAATGCCATAAAATCTGTCATTTTAACAGGGGTGTGTATGCTTTTTATATCCACTGTAGGTTTTTAATTAATTCAGCCTCATTCATTTACCTGCAGATTTGAAGGAATACAGTACAGTCTCATTCTGAACACATGGCAGTTCCATGGCAATTGGGGTGAAGACTAACGCACACCTCTGTGATGTGTGTGTGTGTGTGCTGTCAGCCACCTGCTGCTTTGTACTCTACAGGCTAAAGACTTCATCTAATAACGAAACGAGCTTGGCACTTTCTTATGGTAATATTCCGCTTTACTTATGGTTCCCTTTCAACTAGGGAGCATTTCCCTGAAAGGGCTAGAAGTTAAGAAGAGAGGTTTTGGAAATGGCTTTCAGTGTCAAGACATTATGAGAACAGTGGTTTTGCATTGCTTGTAATAACTTGAGGAGTTTGGATGTTCTCCCTGTAATTGTATTGGGTTTCCTTCAGGTACTTCAGTTTCCTCCCACCAAATATGTGGTTGGTTGAATTGGTGACTCTAAAATAGTGAGTGTTTCTGGGCCCTGTAGTGGACTATCCCTAAGATGGTGTATCCTCGGACAACCTCGGCAGTTTCTCTGCGACGCATTTCTAGATAAGTTAGTCGATGATGAACTAAATCAATTTAGAATGATTAGCATTACATTTCTAGTTAATTTTTATTTTTTTTTGTTGACTGCATAATTAACCAGTTTCCAACTTGGCTCTTATTTTGCAAACTTTCCCTATTATCAGACTGACTTCCATCTTCCATTTCTGGATTATGAAAATTATTGTTCAAAAGACTAATTTTCGTCTTCAGCAGAAATCGATAACTGTATATAGTACCTTTTTACAATGGCTGGGTCAAAAAATGCAATGTTTGTTGACTTGTACATGTAATGTGCAACAGTCGTAGTATAGTAACGTGTTGCGACAGCAGTTACAAACTAGTGAAGGAAGTGCAGGATTAGGACTTCCTCAGATCAGACAGCTTCAGGGGGAACTGCAAGGTCAGCTGCCTGGATGGTGTGTAAGAAGGAGCAGTCAAAGTGCCCTCGGGGGCATATGCTAATGTGAACCTCATGTGCCTCTTTTTGGAGCCGAGAAGTGATGAATTGTAGATGCCAGTGGGAGAGAATTCTGACAGGTTACGCACACTGTGCCGTAAAAGAGAAAGTGGCAGGGGTTGTTGTGGTTGTCATGAAGTTATTGGTGCCCCTCCAGCGAAAGGAGCAGATGCATAGACAGCCAGGCCCCAACTCCTACTGACCGAGGCGAGTGTAAATGTGTAGCTTAGCTAAGAGAAGTTTGATGACACCAAAAAGGTGGGTTATGATAAGCGTGATGCTTTATTTGCATTTAAAACATGTTCCAGGGACATTGATTAGTCACTTCTAATATATTTATTTCCAGTAGACCAAGGAAGGGAGGTAAACTAAAGTTCAGCAGCAAATTGCGAAGTTCTCACTGCCTTATGCCCTTAGCACCACTGTCTTCCACTGTCTTGAAAATAAAATGAATAAAATTAAAATCACCAGACTTCTTAAATATGATACCGGCAACTGGGGAATATTTAATATTGATCCTCATCTCTGCTGGGGTATGATGCAATTTTTAAACCACTCATGCAAAAGACGATCACTTTTTTTGTGGGGTTGGGGGGGTGAGGTAGGGTTATGAGCTTGCCTGTCCTCCATAAACACTCATTGGATTCCATGATGGGATGTTTCTCTTCTTGGGGGGGGTGGGGGGAGAGTAACTCGGAGAAAGAAGCTCTGTAATGGGAGCTGCTTGCCATAGTGGTGTACCCGTGGAGAAAGACAACTTGTGAACAAAACCCATAATCGGCTTATTGGGGGTTTGTACAAAACCTTCCTTTCAGCCAGAGCATCTGCTGCTGGCAGGCCCTAATGGAGGTGCGAATAATTGTATTATGGACTAGATAACGGTTAACAAATGTTGGAAGATGGGGAGGGGGTTGGGCTGGCTGTAGTTTCCAGGCGGCTAGGTCATGCAGCCATGTTTACTGCTTCTGTTACCTCTTGGGCTGGAGTCAACTGTAGATGTGTGCCAGGCCTGGGAAATGACGGAAGCTTGGACATACTGTGAGTTTTCACGCCCCTTGTTAAGCTTAGCTTGCAGTTCACATTTCATCCATCAAACCCTCCCCCCCCCAGTTTGAAGAACATCTCTCATGCCCCACATGTCCAAGATTTTTGTGCTCCCCTTATGCATTAAAGGAGGGCTCCTTTGCGTGGAGCAGCCTCCCGGCTGGCAAGCACTCGCTCTGCTGAGCTCTGTGAGTGAGGGCACTTGGGTACATCTGGCAGATGGATTTCACTCTGACTACGCAGAGCGAGAGGATTAGATCTTCGGGGCCATGTTGCGAGCTGGCTGAGCTACCTTATCAAACATCTCCTCCTAAAATGGCTGCTCTTACAGCTCGCTGGATCGGTGGCTCCTCGGCACTCAAGAGCTGGTTAAAGTGCTCTTTCAGCAAGACAGCACTGGGAATGGAGACAAGTCACAAGTGCTGGGCGGGCGTTGCCAGATCCCTTGTGTCAGGCAGCAGGAGGAAAACAAACTCAGAGATGTTAAGTACACTCATGTCACTTAATAAATGAGCAGGGTTCAGGGTTCAGGTTAGATGTCAGGTCATATATGTATATACATGTATAGTTTGGCATTCTGGCTCATTTTATTATTTTAATCATATGAATTGATTTGAGACTAATTTGCTAATTCTAAGATGCAATATGTGAGAATTAGACAAGAAGTAGAAAAGTTATTAATGTGTTCATGAAGTAACAGCTTAATTTACTGTGGTTTGAGTGCACACTGTATGTCCCACTATGGTTCTATGATGCATCAACCTATGGGAGAGATGAATCCCGTCTAGATCTTGGGAATTGCTCCTCCTACTCTCCCACCCCCCATTCTTGAGTCGGAAGCTTGCGTCCCTGACTTCTATTAACCGTTTTGTTCTTTTGATTGATTTTCTTTGCACTGGAAATTATTATTTTTTTAATAGTGGTGTTCTAATGAGCCACCAAGAATAATGGCGCCAACATCTTACCTGTCCCGTTTATGAAATTCCCCAAATTGCATTATTGTATTTAGGACTCTCCTCCACTAAAATTCAACAGATTTTTGACGATTTCTTCCCCGGTGTAAACGTGCCCAAGTTACCCCTTCCAAGAGGCACTGCAGACCGTACTGGGGTTGGTACACCCAGAGAGCGCTTGTAACCACAGCTATATTTAGGAAGTCTTCTGGCTTTTCTTGTACATCATGTCCTTCAAAGTCAGTTTCAGGACAGCGTACTTTTGGATGATGCCATTGTGAAATTAAAATTCTTTGTGGCACTAATCAGTTGAGATGAACAGATTACATGAGTAATCAACTGCTGGTTTAAATTCAAGAAAGATTTTTGATTCCATAAATTGTCATTATGTACAAGGACCTTTTAGTCCCATTGATCCTAGAACTGGGAGATATGGACCAAAAACACATCTCGGTATTTTTTGGCAGAATACTGATATGCGGATCTATTTTATGTATTTTTGTATGAAGTGAGCTAAATGTTCAGTTTCATGTCAAAAGCAGGTCTGAGGTGTCATAAACACTCACCAAAGTCGAGTTTGGCCATATGGAATGAAAACATGTTTCTTTCCCATTTTGCAAATATACATCTATTCAGTATAGACATTGTCTTTATTCCAATTTGCCCATATCAATTTTTTTTTTTTATTTGGTTTTTGAATTTGGCCTAAAAACAGAAGGTGAATATTTAGGGAGGGAAAAAAATTATCTAAAACCTATTTGGCTAATGGCTCTTAAAACGGAAGTTTCAGAACCATTGTAAGTATGCTTAATATGATACTCATATTAGCCTCATCCTATTAACAAATATTCCATTTTAATAAGGTAACAATCATTCCTCACTTTTCCCCTCCACCCACTTCACCATAAGACACTGCTAACTGAATAATTTGATTTTTAACTGTGAATTTTGGGATTCTATGCAACATCATGATCAAAGCTCTTGCATGGTTTCTGCACCAGGATGGAATACTATTGGTCTCTATTAAAAATCTTTAACAGAGCTCCAATTTTAATGCACAATAAAAGGATGCCAATATAAACTGTATTTTGTCATCCTATGTCATTTTTGAAACTCATCGATACTGTAGAAAAATCAATATAACATCTAGTTCTAATTGGTGGTAATGATGATCCATTGTGTATTGAATGGAAGTGTGCCTTTGCATTCTGTGTCCAGACATGAAATGAAGGTTGGCTCTTGGGTACAAATAAGCCTACAGTCAGAATGGACTTGGGTCATTGTAGAGAGAGTGAATTTTAAGAATTCTGCAAGAGACGATTAGTAAACGGTATGATATGGAATTTTAAGTTGTCAGTTCAGTAAATATGTTACACAGAGTCAAAAATACAGACTGCATGGAGCTGGGTTGCAACAATGCTCTGTCAAGTTAAAATTATGGCATATGGAAGGAAAGGTGTGAGAACTCTCAGACAGCAATTGAAGAATTTAAATTCATCAGAATATGAATGTTATATATTCTGGATGCCACAGTCGAAGGATAATGAAATATCACCCCAGTTTGCCAGTAAAGTTTGAGTTCTTTTTGTGCACAACCTTTGAAACTGAACCTTCTGACCACGTTTATGTATTTTGCATAACAGATTATCTAAGATTCAAGCCTGCTATGTCAGTTTGTCTTCTGCTTCTGGTTGGTACAAGTTTTTTTCACGGGAACCAGAAGACAGTAACTCTTCTCAGCCTGTCTTAATTTTGAAGTCCTGACAAAAATAGGCTGCTTTTCCGGATGTAAATAAGCTGCGGCTTGTTTCAAGGTGCTAGAATAAACCAATAATTCATCCTCATGATTTAGTTTTATCCTTGGAGCCGCAATGTGTCTGGTGCAGGTAACTGGAACACTCTTGGGACATGATGATCTATGACATTAGTTATCAGTTCTGACCTTGAGGGAAATGACTAATAATACATTAATACGATTCTTAAAGCTATTTCCTAAAACATCGTTAAGGTGAGCCTGGAGCCTACCCCAGGGCATAAGACAAGTTATAATACAGGGCTAAAAACAACGCCTGTAGATACTTGCCTCTTAAAGATCACAATTTCAGTATTCCAGTTCATAGCTGGTAGTGTTGATTTCCTCTGGGAAGTCTTTGGGTATCTGCATTTCTGGAATTCATCCTCAGTGAACCCTTGTCATCTTTGTTCATGGCAGTTTTCCGTGGAAGTCCAGAGTAATGGAAGTTCTACAGTGTGATGGCTGCCATTTCCGGGCTGATTCTTATGATGACCTCAAGGCACACATCCAGGATGTTCACACAGCCTTCTTGCAACCCACGGAAGTTGGAGACAGAAGCCCAGAGCGTTCTGGGTCCAACTCTCTCAGCTCGCTCCACCAAACGGAGGACGACGAGCAAGCCGGTATTATCTCATCGGACTGGTTGATATTGCTCAGGATTGGGTAAAAATATATATAGCAAACGTATTTCCATTAATGTGTTTTTAATACATGTATTTGATCATGAATATACAAAATACCCATTCATATTTTTTTATAATTGCAAATATTTCTAGCCAAATGAAAAAATAGTTTTATCCGTTTTTTCTTTGCCCCCAAATTAAATATTTGAAATATTCATTTTCAAGTATGCTTGAAGACATGGTTGTTAATCAGGTCATTTTGTTGGCAACTAATCAACTGAAACTGTTTTTTTTTTTTTTTTTTAACAATACAAGACAACATTTTTTGTATGACCCAGAGAGGTGTTAACCAAGTATAAGATTTTTAAGTAAACTTGATCCCTCTTTACATTTATCTCATAGCTTGTTTCATTCATTTATATATGTTGAAATTGAACCGTATCAGTGTATAAAGCCAAGTTGTATCATCTTTTTTGGCTTTGATGTTGGCTCGTAAGCTAAGCCACACAAAATGGAGTGTAGAGCATGACTGTAGTTTTTATCTGTCTTTGCCATTTTTTATTGAAAACTTTAACTTGCAAAATACAGCACGGAGGTGCCAGTATACTTTATGTAGCTTCCCAAGTCAACTGAAAATGTGTAACTTCTGTTAATATTCCACCTGAGCTTGAGTTACTATGATTGTCTTTAGAGATAAAATGTTTCTTTTTCTTTTTTTTTCTTTCTCAGAGCTGCATTCCTTGGACCTGGACCCTGAATCTTTTACTCGTTCAACACACACTACTCACAAACGATCAGTGAACCAGCCTTCTAGATCTACAGCTCAGTTTTTCCAGTGCAAATATTGCGTACGTTACTTCAGATCGAAATCACTCCTTAATGACCATACCAGGAGAGTACATGCAGTTGTTAATGCAGCATCTGAGGGTAGTTCATCACCCCCACAGACCTCTAAGCAAACTAGCTATAGCATTCTCATGCAAGAAGGTATGAAGAAGGTGTTCTCCTGCCGGTACTGCACATACAAATCTCCTCGACGTGCTCGGATTTTGAAACACCAAAAGATGTTTCATAAGTATAACCTTTTGGATTCTCCCAGTAATGAATTGGCCACAAATTCGGTTATGCTGCCTACCCAAGATGCTAGTGCGGAACTACCAGAGGACGTAGTACAACGTAGTCTTTTGGAATCAATGGTAAAACCTCTTACCAAGTCCAGGGGAAACTTTTCCTGTGAGTGGTGTGGATACCAGACATTTCGACGAGAGCGCTGGTGTGATCACATGATGAAAAAGCACCGCAATATGGTTAAAAGAATCTCTTCAATTCAGCAGCAAGATGGGGATACTAGTATTGATTCTTCCAAAGCCAGCTCCCCTCATTCTCCCAGTAGTAGTCCTAATTCTGGATTGCTATCCAATAGCTTGAATGGTAAAGAGGTGTCATCTGTTAACACTGGCTTTATGGGCTCCTCTGAAAGTGCAGTACATCGTTCCACCCCTGGACAAGTGGATGATTTTTCATCTTACAAGTATTCTCAGATGAAATCTAAGATGGCTAATAGTACAGGAACCTCAAATTTATCAGAGAGGCCACCATTAATTATGTCTGATGTAACTAATTCAGGAATGGACTTTGAGACTAGCAGTATGCAGGGTGATTGCAGAAGTATCTCAGATGATGAAGCAGAAGACATGGATGATACACTTGCTGTTTTATCTGATTCCAAAAAACAACTTCTGTCTGACGAGGAGTATAAGATGCTTGAAACGAAGGGAATACCGTTCAAAAGGCATATGAACAGATTCCAGTGCCCATTTTGTTCTTTCTTGGCCATGCATTATCGGAGCATTTCTCGTCACGTTGAAAAAATCCATCTCTCTGGCAAGACCACTCTGTACAAATGTGACAAATGTCCTTTCATATGTACTAATCCACTCAGACTTGGCACTCATAAACAATGTCATGTGGAGACATCCTCTAAGTGGGAAAACATGGATGACAGTCTGTACATTCAAGCTGAAGAGCCAGTGAATGGCGGAAATGTAAGTGCCAAAGTCTCTAGCAAAGACTCCTGTGGAATGGTGGAAATCGATCCAGAGACGTCCTATCAGTGTTCCCTCTGCAGCTTTGCCACAACCACGCTGAAAGGACTTCGTGTTCACCAGCAACACAAGCACTCTTACTCTGACAACATAAAGGCAGACACTCTTGATGGATCACCAAATGAACAGCTGGACTCTGAACATGAAATCTATAGTTCTTCGAGCTATGTGAAGAAGACCCAAACATCCATTCTTGGATTTTCTTCAAAAAAGCTTGTAGTCAATAAGACTGCAAGGAAATCTATTAATGACTCACCGCTCGATTTATCCCCTGTTAAGAAGAGAACCAGAATAGATGAAATTGCAAACAATCTGCAGAGTAAAATCAGCCGACGCTCACAAAAGGAGGATGCCGTTATTAACCTAGAGGAGATGGATGATGAAGAGGAAGAAGAGGAAAATGGTGAACCCGAAACGGATGAAGACAAAGATGATGTTGAAGTCACGCAACTGTCAAAAAAACACTGCATCTCTCGACCACGTTGGAAGTACTCCAGAGGGACAAGGGATACCCATGAGGAGGGAAAACGGAAGCGCTTCCTTCATGAGAAACTGAAGTCTAGCGACACATTGATTCAGTTGACAATTTCAGATGATGATGACAATGAGTATGCCTCTTCAGCTGGGTCTAAAAGCTTGCAGGATCAAGCCGAAAAAGATAGTGGAGGGGAGAGTTTTCAGCATAGCATCAATGATTACAATAACGACACGGCAACCCTATTTTATTGTAAGCACTGTGAGTATCAAAACAAATCGGCACGCAGTGTCAGCACTCATTATCAAAGAATGCACCCATATATCAAGTTTAATTTCCGATACATTTTAGATCCTGAAGATCAGAGTGCTGTTTTCCGCTGTTTGGAGTGCTTTGTAGAGTATACAGCCTTTGATGATCTTAATCAGCACTACATGGAGCATCACCCTGAAGCCATCAATGTGCTTAACTTCAATCAGCCGGATCTGGTATATAAATGTCGTTTCTGCTTATACACCAGTCCAAATGTTCGAAGTTTGATGCCGCATTATCAAAGAATGCACCCTACAGTGAAAATAAACAATGCCATGATTTTTTCCAGCTATGTCGTTGAGCCACGTCACAAAGATTCCACTGAGTCACAGACACTAAGGGAGATCTTAAACTCTGGTCCCAAGAACTTTAGTAATTCTTCTAGTGGGTCCAGATCATCTGTGCAATTTAGTCCAGTCCACAAGAGCTCCAGAAGTCAAGAGTACTACACTGAGACGGAAGTCGTAAAAGAATCTGTAGTTAACAATGTAGTGGTCTACGACTGTGACATTTGCACTTTTGCCAGTCCAAACATGCATTCTGTCCTGGTTCATTACCAGAAAAAGCATCCAGAGCAGAAGGCATCATACTTTCGTATCCAGAAAACAATGAGGATTGTTTCTGTAGATAAGGCTCAAGCTTCAAATAATGACACACCTGATGCAAGTGCTTCTAATTCCTTGAAGACCACAAATGTGATTCCTGTGGGGGATGACGATATTTACTATTGCAAACACTGTGTGTACAGTAACCGGTCAGTTGTGGGTGTACTTGTCCATTACCAAAAGAGGCACCCAGAAATAAAGGTAACTGCAAAATACATCAAGCATGCTCCCCCTACCTCTGGTTTAATGAAGTTAATGGAAGAGTTGCAGATAGCACCACCAAAACAATTCTTGAAATCTGTCAGCAATAATGGGAAAGATGGTTCATCCCATACCAAGTCTGGTGGAGACAAAGGAGAGGTGGAAATGCTGTATTTTTGTCAACATTGTGACTATGGGAACCGGACTGTAAAAGGAGTTTTGATACATTACCAGAAAAAACACAGAGATGTGAAAGCAAATGCTGATCTGGTCCGGAGACATACTGCTGTAGTCCGCAGTCAGCGAGAGAGAGCTCAGTCCAATAATTTATCTGTCCCTGCTGCCATTCCTGATTCTGAGGTGACGCGGCCACTTCGGGCCTTAAAGTGCCGGCACTGTGCTTACACATCTCCTTATGTGTATGCTCTAAAGAAACATCTAAAAAAGGACCACCCAACAGTGAAAGCTACAGCCACAACCATTTTGCACTGGGCTTATCAAGATGGCATATTGGAGGCTGGGTACCACTGTGAGTGGTGCATTTATTTCCATCCAGAACCAAATGGACTTCTCATGCATTACCAAAGGCGTCACCCTGAGCACAATGTGGATTACACATACATGGCCACTAAATTATGGGCAGGACCCGACACCTCAGCTTCTCAATCAATAGGAAATGCTGACTCCAAGCATTACCAATGCAAAGATTGTGCCTTTCAAGCCTGTTCCATCTGGGACATCACCAACCACTACCAGGCTGTTCACCCTTGGGCTGTCAAAGGCAATGACTCTGTACTACTTGATATCATCATGGGTAACCTGTCCTCAGAAAAGAGTCAGACTTCTACAAAAGATGATCTCTCCGTTATTTCCAGCCAGTTTAACAGTCATGCGTGTGAGCAGGGCCAAGAATCATCACTGGATATCATGGGGCCACTGACAAAAATCGTCTCACATCAGTCATTTCCCAGCACGTCAATTTCAAATAACCCATATCAGTGCACTGTTTGCTTCTCAGAGTACAACAGCCTTCATGGTCTCCTAACTCATTACGGCAAAAAGCACCCCGGCATGAAAGTAAAGGCAGCTGATTTTGCACAGGAAACTGACATCAATCCTAGTTCGGTGTACAAGTGTCGGCACTGTCCATATGTGAACTCTCGTATACATGGGGTGCTGACTCATTACCAAAAGAGGCATCCTCAAGTTAAAGTTACTGCTGAGGATTTTGCAGATGACATCGAAGAAGTTATAGATGTTAATGAAGGAGAAGAAAAGTACAAATCGCAGAGGCAGGGGTTTGGTGCATATAGGTGCAAAATGTGCCCATACAGTCATGGAACATTAGAAAAACTGAAGATTCACTATGAGAAATATCACAATCAGCCAGCTTCAGATATGTTCAAGCCTTCATTTGCAGATTTTTGTAGCAGTATGGATGAAACACAGGTGGAAAGCAGTCTTGCTGATGTGGAAGATGCTACTGATTTTCATGCTGCATTCTCCGAGCTTTTAGTCGACAAAAGTGAAAAGCAATCATTTAGATGTCAGCTTTGCAAATATTTCTGCTCCACAAGGAAAGGCATAGCACGCCATTATCGCATTAAACACAACAATGTCCGGGCACAACCTGAGGGTAAGAACAATGTCTTTAAGTGTGCCCTCTGCTCTTATACAAACCCCATTCGCAAAGGCCTTGCAGCACACTACCAAAAGCGACATCACATTGACGCATACTACACTCACTGCTTGGCTGCGTCCAAGACCACCACAGAGAAGCCCAGCAAAGTGGTGGTTCCTGCAGCCTCTGAAGAGCAAGGCCCCGTGTTGAGCGAGGAGCTCAGGGTTGCTGTGGAAAAGAGGAAATGCTCCCTCTGTTCTTTTCAGGCCTTCAGCAGAAAGAGCATAGTCTCCCATTACATCAAGCGTCATCCTGGTGTCTTTCCCAAAAAGCAGCATTCAAGTAAGCTTGGGCGTTACTTCACCATAGTGTATGACAAGGAACCTGAGAATCCTGCTGAGATCGAAGAAAAAAGGGAGGCTGAGGAGCCCTGCATGACAGAGCAGGACGACGATTCGGAGAGGCTGCCGTTCAAATGCAGCAGGTGTTTCAAGCTGTCTTTCAATACGGCTGAGCTGCTCTGCATGCACTACACCGAGCATCATAGCAAGGACCTGAAGCGAGACTTCGCCACTCTGGCTGGCTCTGTGGGCAATGGCGCTGACAGCTATCAGTGTGCCCGATGCGATCTCAAGTTCCTCAGCCTTCCAGAACTTGGTACCCACTTAACCAACCACAACGAAGATATCCGAAAGCGAGTAGAACGTCAAGAGAGGAGGAAACAGCTACTTAGCAAGCAGAAGGGAACTGAACAGCTGGACAACACCACAGAAAAGGTGCGTACCTTTAAATATGAAAAATACTGAATATGACCCTGTCTGTTGATGGTTGTGATTTGAGTAAGAATTTAGGTGATGCAATACTTCTTGCAAAGAATCTGCGTTGGTGTGGATGAGGCATGTGTAATTGAAAAGTCGCAATTGGATTTAATTTCTGATCTTCAATTTTCTTTCACATAGCTGGAGAATCATGCCAGTAATGTCCCAATAGGGTATCGGTGCAACTTTTGTGTGGAAGTCCACCCCACACTTAGAGCCATCTGCAACCACCTGAGGAAACATGTCCAGTATGGAGAGACCAAGGCAGGCCATGTGAAGGTGAGGGGTGTCACTGTAACTGCAGGGGTGTCAGATGACTTGTCCACAGGATGTGTGGACCCAGATTATCAGACCTGTGAACTTGTCAGTCATTGTGGTTTTGATTCGTTACTGTTCAACATGCTTTGTTTTGGGTGATAATTTGAGATGTATATAAACAATTTCAGAGCCTATGAAGGTTATCTGGTGCCCTAACTGTTTTGTAGTGGAGCTGCAGGGTGCTGATTTTATTCATTTCTTTTCCTCTGCTTGTGTGTTTCCTTAGAATGAACTTAATGAAGTGCCTGCGAATGGTTCCGAATAGAACCTGTTAACGTTCAGTGCTTTCTATACTTCTTTTCTTTCACAAGTGACAGTGCTCAGCAAATATTCTTCCCCTCTATGTACACATCTTATTGCTCACATACCTGACAAAACACACATTGCAGTTCCTGGTTTATTTCCTATTTTCTGTTTAGACTTATTCTAGGAAGCCATGAATATCACAGATAGACACTTGCACTTGATTATGAGCAATAGCAACCATTTTTAAAATTTGCTTTGAAAGCCAATTTAAAAAAATTCTGGTGGCAGCGTCAAATATTTTGGTATTCTTGTCTGTCACTGTCTTCCATTCATCAAGCCGGTTAACTTCCTCAAAGACTTTTAGAAGTTACTCCATTTCTCTGGTGACTTTGGCTGTTGTGTTGGGGAGGGGGGAGGGGTGTTAATCCGATGAGGAGAAGGCGCCATAGCCTCAGGGGGGTGTGGGTAATAGTAAGGATTTAACCATTCGTCACTGGAGCCAAAGGCCTGGCAGACAGAAACAGAGCATGGGATTTGAGGTTCTTCTGGTACTAAAGCCAAACTGGTTCCTGCAAGCTAAGCCAAATGTTTCTGTACGCTACATGACTGTCCAGAGGCTTTTTTGAGAGTCTGTGGAGTGATTTAAAGAATCGCACTGGGTAAAAGTACATGCGGTATTTTAAGAGTTTGCAGTCAAGTGCTGTGGCTAGAATAATAATCTTTCCTGCTGTGATTTTTTTTCTTTTATATTATATAAATTAGGTGTATCGCACACACAGCAGGGCTGGCAAGTTCTCTAGGAGTTCTAGGTTCTAGTATCTCCATTGGCATAAGCAGGTCAGGATGATGATGTGTTTTTTTTTTTTTTTTTCCCCCATCCAGATGCAGAAAGTTTCTCTTAAACCCAAAAAAGTTGGTCTGTGAGGGGCTGGAAATGCTTTTTTGGGCTTCTTCCAGCGTGAGGGGAAGGGGTGGCTCTGCCCGTTAGAATGGCAGGCCACTGCGACCGAGGGATGGAGTATGCGGTTTATTCCTGTGCTAAACTCTAGCTGCAACTCCATAGTAATTATTGGAACATGACTTGGGCTGAGGTGCACAATGGCTGACGCGGTTTATTATAATTTTTTTTTCTTCAGCCGCTCCCCCATGTAATCCGTGAGAAATGCTCCTTTGAAAACTGGCTAAATGGGTTGGATCACTCTTTACAGTTCACACAAACATTGTGTCAGTGAACAGAATCTTGAACTTGTAGTAGTGTTTTACGCAACTGTACCATCTACTTCTCACTAATGTGTACTTAATTGCAAAAAAAAGAGATGGTAATTCTGGCAGCTAAGACCTTTAGCTATAAATACAATGAACTGCTCCTTCCCAATTATTTTCCCTTTATTAGCATGAAGTGCCAGAAATACCAGTGTCTGCAGCAGCTGACGAAGGACCAAATGGTGACTTGGAGGAGGCGGAGCCCGTCACCTCCGGGTTGAGTCCAGTTTCGCCTGAGGCGGCCCCTGCCGTAGCGACCGACATCGAGCCCGGCATGGCAGAGCCGGAGCTTGGATCGGGCGAGCTGGTGGCCGTCAGCGAGAAGCAGGTGGAGAAGCACGCGTGTGGCCAGTGCGACCGCGTGTTCATGTCCTTGCAGGGGCTGCGTTCACACGAGAGGAGCCATTCAGCAATGGCTGCTGCCCTGAGCCGGCGGCAGGACAAGTACATCTGCCAGTACTGCCCGTTCCTCTCGCCCTTCAGGCACAAGTAAGGAAAGGCTGCTCAGGTCTGCCTGTCTGGTTCATTCTTCTCTCTGTTTGCTTTAACCCCTTGCCTATGTAGGGTCACAGTGGCACAGAGTATATGCCAAAATACTTAGGGTAAATGGCACGGCTCACTGTGGCTGGGATTTCCATCAACCCATTGCAGTGTTTTCGTTCACAATCTCTCTGACTCTCTCAATCACACACAAAGAACACACCCCTTAATTTAGAATGACTCACTAAAAGCATTCTGCTGTTTATTTTACGAGTCCTCGTCATAAATTGCCCATGAAGAACCAGAGTTCTCAAAGGAAGCCCACTTGGGCGTATTGAGATGTGCACAAGCAGGCACATCGACAGCTGTGGGAGATTCATACCTGCATCTGTAGGACGATGGGTCTATGTGCTCCCTCTCGTTGGTTTAATGATGTCAGCTTTTCCCCTTAACTCTTGGCACTTCAATATGACTTATGTAATGTACTATTCAATATCTGCTTTCACAGCTACTATTTAAATTAAGTGTGCTCAGGAATAGGGTCAGTTTCTGACACTTCTGAATTTTCAGATTCTTAATTGCTGTTCTACCCACTTTTTTGTCATATGAGCATGGTGTGTTTGTTTAGTTCACAATTTATGGCTTTGTGTACTCAGCATTTAACATGAAACATTTGTAGCTAAACAAAATGTTTCTAAGGCACAGAGAGGATGTTTCTCCCGTCGCCTTAACTCTAAGATCTGTTGATGCAGTTGGATTCCTGCACAAACGTGGACTCAGTCCAGCACGGAGTTTTGTCGATTTGAACGTGCCATAAATTTGATGAGGAACTAATTACTACCACAGTTATATTTTTAAAATGGGAAACCAGGGGTAGCAGTTTTAATCTCATGGTGTGAAAAGTGAATGGAAGATAAGGCGAAATGATCGGGTCACCATAACGTTAAGCATTGCCGGGTTTTTGCTAATAATGCTCCTTTCCCTGGCTCCTGTCCCCCGCGCCTGTCCTCAGCCTCCAGCGGCACATTCTCTCTCACCACCGGCACCGTAAGCCTTTCCTCCCCAAGTCTGCCTACCTGAGCCGTTTCAAAAGCCACTTGAACAAAGCCCCCCCAGGTGAGAACACCGCAGTACCGAAAGATGTTAAATATCACAACCTCTACGGTCGGCCTTTTCACGGGGTGTACCAGTTCTGCAGTGAAAGCAAAGATTACGGATGTGCGTGTATTCGATGGGGACTGTTTGATTCACTTATGTAGCGCCTTTTATGGTGCGGCTGACACAGTGCAACAAAGCTTTGTAATCAACATAAATACATTGACAAGACAATTAACAACATGTTATAAAATATTAAAATTCATATGGAGAGATGCTTTGAAGGCCAAAAGCCAAGTGCTACACCAAAAATTGACTTTATACAGATTGCAGTGGTAGATGAAAGCATTCGGTTTTCAGTTCACATCCAGCTCATATCACAGTATTTATTTATTTTTCTTCCTGAGGTGAGCTCCTGAAATTCTTCATGGTGCTTTCTTTTAGTCTGGCATTGAAATATTAGATGCTGAACAGGTCGTTTTTCTGCTGTAGTTCCCCTTTCTTCATGTGTAAGAAATGGATTGATGGCTTTAAGAAGCTTTCCTTAAAATTGCCCTGGGTTAGCCTTATAAATAACCCTTGTGATGACAGCGACTGGCTGTGGCTTACAGGCTGTTTGAAATCTCAAAGATGGACCGGTAAGTACTTGCGCATTGCGTAATTTGGTTCCTGCTTCTCTCTGCCATATTCATTAAAGGGAAGCAGGAGAGCTCAGTTTTGGTGGAATCGCGATTGCTGTTTGAGTTGGGCTGCACGATCTCACATTGCGATTTATTTGTGCTTATATGGCGCATGCCCAATAATTATTGGGCTTTGGATAACGGGCGAAACATGTCAGGACGCCGGATTTTGATGCTATATGGATGTTTACTTATGCCCAGAATTTGGTAAGCAGATTAGTAGTACCCCTAAAATATTAATGAGATATTGTGACACCCAAAACTATCGGTATAAATTTTGGCATATCCTTATGTGTATTAAATTTGGTTAACTTCTGGGCGTCACAAAACGCCTCTCATTAATATTTTAAGTGCAGTACTGATCTGCTAACCAAATTATGGGTGTAAGATGATGTCTGTATAGTATAGAAACTGCGGCATCCAGACAAATGTTACGTTATCTAAGGGCGCTATTCCACCGCACGAACTTCGGTACTTTTGGTATGGTACTTTCGCTTTTCCATTGACTTCTGGTTGAGTACCAGTACCAAAATTTCAAGTACCGAAAATGCCAAACCAGTTGGGGTACTTCTAATATCTAACAAATTTTAAAAAGAATTTTATTTAAATATACTACTGCAGCATGGTACTGGAGAGTCTCCAGATATAGCGATGTGATTTTGTTGTAATAAATATTGGGGTATTTATAAGTTAGTTAACATAAAATTAAAAATTCAAAATTTCTCACAAACCTGTCTAGGGAGTGATTTAAATAGCAAGGGTGAGACTGATTATGATAGTCTAGGAGAACGCATGCAGCGCCCAAGCAAAAGCAGCAGAGGTAATCTTTAAACTGATTTTAACAACATATATTTGATGTAATATATGCAAGGAATAATCATTAAAATTGCAAAGTTAGCTAAATCACTCCCTAGACAGGTTTGTGAGAGCTTTTTTCCTATGCCAAAGTAAAAATGTTTTAGCAGAACATTAACCCCCTTCGCCCTCCGTAATGTCCATCCAAAACGAAAGTCAGAAAAAGTCTGATCTTAAAATGTTAATCTTGCGATGTAAGAACTGCATGTGCATAACATGCGATGTTAGATTTAATGTCCAACATCGTCCAGCTGCATACCACAGCCATTGGTCCAATTTAGTACAAAGTGCTCCGCCTCATGTTGTGCTTTTATTCAGCTGGATACCAGTTTTTACGGCAGTGGAAAACCACACAGGAAGTACCAAACTTTTGGTACGCTATTGAGGTACCAGAAGTACGGTACTTTTTGCGGTGGAAAAAGCCCCGGTGCAAGGTTATTAAATCGCAGTGTGAGATTGTGCAGCCCAACTTCAAAGGTTTTGTCGGGTACCCAGCTTGCAGCAGATTTTAATAGTAGTGTCCCTGACTGGTGGGATCCTGCAGGTGAACAGAGGTGCTTTAGAAAGGCCCGGGTGGTGTCACATCAAACTGGTGCTTAGCTGAGAGATGTGCATCTCTAATGCAGGTGTGTCTGTTGTGTTTCTGGCCAGGTGAGAACACATACAGGTGCTTGTCGTGCCCTCAGTCCTTTATGACAATCAGCCAGTTGAAGGAGCATTCCCAGGAGGCGCACGGGGAGGTGCTCACGCTCCCCAAGCTCCGCGCTGCCGCGCAATCGACCCTCCGTCCACACCGGCCCGCCCGGACGGACGAGCAGCTTCCCGTCGCTATGGAACCCACTGGTCGGTACTGCCATGCGAACGTGCCACTGTCATGTTCGGCCCGTTTATACATTTCCCACATTCATGCACTTTGCCTCAGCAGTTGCCTTATTTGATAGTTTTGTGCCCGGTATTGTGTGTTTTCTAAAAAAAGATATTTATCACTATGGCCACAGCCCGCTCCCCCACCAAAATGAGCTGTGTACTGTAGATTGCCGTTGAGGTATACAAGTGGATACTTGGAAAATTATACTGTTGGTTTGAATTATGGCCAAAAAAAAGACGGGATTGTGGCACTGTTGTTACCGGTTTTCCAGAAACCCTGCTAACATGTGGTGTTTTTTTTTTTTTTTTTTTTTTTTTTTTTGGTCCAGTGGAATTATGTACAGTGGATATAAAAAGCATACACACCTCTGTTAAAACGCCAGGTTTTTGTGATGTAAAAAAAGACCACAAAACATCATTTCAAACCTTTCCCACCTTTAATGTACATATAATACCTTTATATACCTTATACTTTAATACCTATAACTTCAATTGAGCAATTATACAATTCAATTGAAAAACAAGGAAATAAGCTGGTTGCATAAGTGTGCATACCCTTAAACTAATATTGTTGAAACACCTTTTGATTTAATTACAGCATTCTCTCTTTGCGCACATAGCTGCCATCAAGTAAAGGGACTCTGATTAACCCCAAATAAAGTTCAGCTGTGCTAGTAGGACTTCCCTGACATTTACTCAGTTGCGTCCTACAGCAAAAGCCATAGTCCACAGAGAGCTTACAAACTATTAAAGGGACCTCATTGTTGTAAGGAATCAGTCAGATGAAGGGTACAAAAAATGGTCAGGTTGGCTGCCACGAGGCCTACAGCAACACTGAAGGAGCTCCAGGAATTTCTGGCAAGTGCTGGTTGTGTACTACATGTGACAAGTCTCCCATATTCTCCATATGTCTGGACTATGGGGTAGGGTTGCAAAACGGAAGCCTTTTCTTACAATGAAAAGCATCCAGGCCCTATAAATTGAATTTATATATAAAATTGTAAATAATAATAATAAAAAAAAAATATATACACACAAAAAATAATGCAAAAAAAGTGGTGCTTGAAAGTTTAAAGATTTTCTATATTTAATATGAAAGTGGTCTAAAACGTCTGATTTTTAAAACAATATATACAAACAAATAAAACAAAATATATGAAGAAAACATAAAAAAAAAGAAACTAAAATGATTATATTTGGTCATGTGTATATATTAAAAGGAAAAAAAAAACATCTGTGTGTGGCAAAAGTAAGTGAATTGGATTATCATATTTTGAAGGTGAAATCAGTCTGGTGTTTTTAGTTAATGGGATGACATTCAGATGTGAGTAGGAGACCCGGTTTTATTTAAAAACTCACACACACACACACACCACATTTCTGCATGTGTATCATGGTCCAAACAAAGGAGGCATCTGAGGACCTCAGAGTTATTGATGCCCATAAAGCTGGAAAAGGTTACAAGACTATCTCTAAAGAGTTTGGACTCCACCAATCAACAGTCAGACAGATGTATAAATGGAGGAAATTCAGGACCGTTGTACCTTACCCAGAAGTGGTATAACTCCAGAACTCCAAATGCAACAAGGTGTGTAATGGAATAAGTGGTTACAAAGGACCCCAGGGTAACTTCTAAACAACCAAAGGCCTGTCTCACGTTGGTGAATGTTGATATTTGTGAGTCCATCAGGAGAGCACTAAACAGGAATGGGTGTGTATGGTAGGGTAGCAAGGAGAAAGCCACTGCTCTCCCCAAAAAATATTGCTGACAGTCTACAGTTTGCTAAAGATCATGTGCACAAACCAGAAGGATACTGGAACAATGTTTTGTGGACCGGTGAAGCCAAAATAGAACTTTTTGGCTTAAATGAAGAGCGTTACATTTGGAGGAGGAAAAACACTGCATCCCAGCATAAGAACCTTAGCCCATCTGTGAAATATGGT
The DNA here is from genome assembly GCA_026774425.1 of Petrocephalus zakoni. Classification (NCBI taxonomy): domain Eukaryota; kingdom Metazoa; phylum Chordata; class Actinopteri; order Osteoglossiformes; family Mormyridae; genus Petrocephalus; species Petrocephalus zakoni. The sequence goes on along the minus strand of JAODKN010000041.1, from coordinate 30,995,574 downwards.
GGAGGGAGTATTCTGGTTTGAGCCTGTTTTGCTGCATCTGGGCCTGGAAGACTTGCTATCAATGAAGGAACAATGACTTCTGAATTATACTAGAGAATTCTAAAGGAAAATATCTGACCGTGAACTGAATCTCAAGGGTCGTGCAGCAAGACAACGATCCTAACCATACAAGTTGTTCTACCAAAGAATGGTTAAAAAAGATTTAAAGTGAATGTTCCGGAATGGCCAAGCCAAAGTCCTGACCTTAAACTAATTGGAATGTTGTGGAAAGACCTAAAGCGAGCAGTTCATGTGAGGAAACCCATCAACAGAACTGAAGATCCAAGAACTGAAGCTGTTCTGTATGGAGGAATGGGCTAAAATTCCTCTGAGTCGATGTGCAGGACTGATCAACAGTTACCGAAAAACGTTTAGTTGCAGTTATTGCTGTACAAGGGGGTCACACCAAATACTGAGAGTATGATTCATTTAATTTTGACACATGCAGATGTTATTGGTTCATTTTTTTTTTTCAATAAATACTTATATAATCATTTTTATTCACATTTGTTCAACTAGGTTTTCTTCATCTACTTTTAGGTCTTGTTTGAAAATCAGATGATGTTTTAGGTCACTTTCATATAAAAATATAAAATTTTAAAGGGTTCACAAACTTAAAAAAAAAAAAGGTACCCCTGTACATTGTCTCCCAAAAGCATATGGGAAAATGTTATGGTCCGAAGAAACCAAGGTTGAACTTCTTGACCACAATTCTAAAATGTATGTTTGGCACAAAAACAACACTGCACACCATACCCATGGTGATGCAGGATGGTGGCCACATCATGCTTTGGGGTTGCTGGGGCTTTAGTCAAGGTGGAGGAAATTATGAACAGTTCCAAATGGCAGTCAATTTTGGCCCAAAACCTTCAGGTGTCTGCTAGAAAGCTGAAGATAAAGAGGAATTTCACCTTTCAGCATGACCCCAAGCATACATCCAAATCAACAAAAGTATGGTTTCACTCTAAGAAAATGTAAAGTTGTGGAAAGGCCCAACCAGAGTCCAGACCTAAATCCAAGTGAAAATCTTTGGGGTGACTTGAAGAGGGCTGTGCACAGGGGATGCCCTTGCAGTCTGACAGATTTGGAGCACCTCTAAAAGGGAAGAGGTAAAGATGTGGCATGCTGATAGACTCCTACCCAAAAAGACTGAATTAAATCTAAATTTAGTTTAAGGGGGTGCACACTTATGCACACTATTTTCCCCCCTATCATGTTTTTTTCAATTGAATTGTCCAGGTTATAGGTGACATTAAAGGTGGAAAAAATTGTGGTCTTTTTTTTTGTTACATCACAAAAACCTGGCACAAACTGGGGTGTGTACAATTTTTTTTAAATATCCATACATATAATTATGAAAGAATTTATGTGAACCTTTTGGATTTATGGTAAACAGTCAGATTTTAATGTTTTTTTCCTTTGCCATCTTGAAATCCTTATTTGAACTATCAGAAAGAAACATTGGCTGCTACTTCGACCAAGGAGTTTTTTTTTTTTTATTTATTTTTATTTTTTTTCCTCTGTTCTGCTGGCCTTTTGGCCAAGCTTACGGGTAATTTTTTCTATGCCTCATTCTATGCCCAGAAACGATGAAGACCAATATTTTTTTTAAATGGGGTTAAAACTGCCACAACACTGGAGAGAAGGTTATCTATTTTCTCAATGAAAAATAAATATCACACTGCGATTACCCAAGAAAGTTGGCATATGCATTGCCCTCTAGGAATTGTATGTGGGACTCATCCATAATTTCTCTACTGGAATTTGACTGTATTTGCCAATGAATGTAAAACCTGGGGGCCGCAAATGGAATGTCAGCGCTGGTGATTGTAGGGATTATACCCTACGTCCTCAGCATAAACGCAAAATACATGGTGCACTTTTTAAAACATGAGTCAACCTTAACCAACTGTCAGCACCATGCTGTCTAGAATTTCCCGTGATCCAGGGATATTATAAGTGCCCCAATTACCTGAGAAGTGGAACCAGATGTTAGGGAATGTTTGTGATTTTTCTAAACTCGCAGATGTGAGGTTGTGAGTTCAGATCCCTAGTAATACAATGCTTTGACTTTAAACTAACTGCTTGAGCCATGCCGAGTTTACTTTAGTTATATCCAGAAAGGGTGGGTGGCCTATTTCCATAATTTGGATAAGTACGATGAAGTTTCTCCTTTGCTGCACAGATGTGACGTATGCAGACCCGGTGGATGCACAACAGCAGCATGGCCACTACCAGCAGGCGGTACCGGTCACCGCGCCCGGCCCGACCCCGGCACCTGCCGACAGCGTGCTCACCTGTGAATTCTGCGAGTTCAGCTCTGGCTACATGCAGAGCCTGCGCAGGCACTACCGCGACCGTCACGGAGGCAAGAAACTCTACAAGTGCAAAGACTGCTCCTTCTTCACTTGCTATAAGTGAGTCAGTCCGTGTTCGACAGACTTTTTGCGATTATTATCTGGGTTTATGCATGAATGGACCCTAAATTGTGATCTGATCTTGATCTGGGTCATAAAATAGTTTTGTTAAAGAAACGGCACACATTTTTATATCGCCATATCGTTAGCGAAAAAATTGTATAATCATATGATGTAAAAAGTATGTGAACCTCTATGGTAATGAATTCTTGTAAAGAGGGTATTTGGAATCGGGTAAGTGCAAGTGTGAATTTGACCTGCCTTGCCTTATGCAACCTGTATCCACTGTATTGGGTACAATTTGCTAATAGGAAGCGGGGCTCAGTGTTGACTCCAGTTCCGCTTTGAGAGTAGTGTCGTTTAACGGCAACCATTCTGCACATCACTTTACTGAGCTGTTATTTTTTCCCCACTTGTGACCTTCCTGTTGGCTTTGTCTGTTGTTTTCAGCAACAGAAATGACTTATAAGTACAGACATTTTTTTTCTTAATTATACCATTCTCCAGACACTGTTCTGAAAATGCCAGAAAGTTATCCGTTTCTGAGATGGTGGAACTACCACGTCCACTGCGATCAGTCGCACCATGTTCAGAAGCTGGTCTGAACACACGTCTTAGCTGTTCCAATGCTTGGCCGCGCAGTAACTGAACCTCTTGACCCCTGTCAGCATGCTGTAGTCATAAGATTCTCTGTTTGGAGGAACAGGCTTTTTTGCATTAACAAGCAGGTGAGCCTAATAAACTGGGCACTGAGTGCTCTAGTGCAATATAGACCAGTTCAAAGTAGAAAAGTTTACGGTTTTGGAAGTATTTTAGAGTGACAGCTAAGGATCTGCAAGCATCTCTTGCACTTAATATCTATGTTCATGAGTTTACATAAAGACTTAAAGCTATTGTTCATGGGTATTAGAAAAATAAGCATTGCCGCCCATCTCAAGTTTGCTGTAGATCACCTGGATGTTCTACAGCAGTACTGGAATATTGTGGATAGATATGTTTTAGGAATTGCACACCATTAAGTATGGAAAAACGCGGAACATTGCAAACCAACACTAAAATCTCTTCCCTGTTGTGAAGGGTGATTGAGAGAGTGTAAGGCTTGGGGCTCTGCTCTGCCGACTCTGCGCCTGGACAGATTGCAGTCATTTGAAGTGCCAGTGAATTCCAGGTTTTATCAGGAAGTTGTGCAGCAGAATGTCAGGGTTTCTGCCCGTGATCTAAAACTCAGATGAAGTTGGGTCATGCAGAATGACAATGATCCAAAACACAGAAGTAAATCATCAACAGAGTGGAAACAAAAGAAGTTCCAGAGCTGAGAGCGGCTGCAGATATAGTGTCCTAGGCTGAGTCAAATCAAAATACTGTAGCATGATCTGAAACGGGCTGTTCAGGCAGGACTTCCCAAAAATGTACACGAACTGAAACAGTTTCAAGTAGAGGAGTGGGCCAAATCCCAGTCAGCAGCCACAGAAGCAGTTTGGGTGGGTTATAGAGGGGGGTGCACTAGTTACTAAACATGAAGCTTCACATACTTTTTCTATTAGTGACCATGATTTTTTTTTTTTTTTTTTTTTTAAACCATTCGTTTTATATTTATATCATATTTATGAGGCAATGTCAAATTATGTGTATTGTTTAGTAAATCTAAAATGTATTTATTTTGCTTTAGATCATATTTTAGGAGTCATTCATGTAGGAAGCCAAATAATTCCAAAGAGTTTAAATTTTTCCCAACCCTATGTTCTTAGAATCAGCATTTTTTCTTGGAATTGTCTGAATCACCCACATGCTCTGTGCTTGACTTAAGCTTGACTTAAGCTTGACTTTCTCCTAAAGCTATTTAGGCTCCTGTAGCATCTGTTTTCCCACTGGTATTTAAATGCTTGCCCACAAATGGCGTCAGGGGACGGTGGATCCAAAGTGGCTGCCTGTGTCCTGTGTGTGAAAACGTGCCCGTCGGTGCCACACGCAGGTCGACGTTCACCATGCACGTGGAGGCGGGTCACTCGGTATCGCCGGCAGAGGGCCCCAGGGACCTGCGCTGCCCACTGTGCCTCTATCACACCAAAGTCAAGAGCAGCCTGATTGATCACGTCGTTCTGCACCGAGGTACACCTTACCTGGCTCTGTGGCAGGGCTTAGTCGCTCCCTGTGCCGGCTCTTTCCCACGCTGGGCAGACAGCCGCAGGAAAGAAGGCAGCCCGGGCGTCTCAGCTGACGGCTGATTATCCATCCTTTGACTTCTCCTCCTTCCCCCTCTCTGTCGCGCTCTTGTCGTCTCCAGAGGAGCGCGTGGTGCCGCTGGAGGTGTGCCACTCCAAGCTGTCGCAGCATCTCCGGGGCGCCGTGTTCCGCTGCCACAAGTGCACCTTCACCTGCTCCAGTGACGAGAGCCTGAAACAGCACCTGAACAAGCACGGCGAGCTAAAGCCATACAAGTGTCAGCTGTGCTTCTATGACAGCAGGGAGCTGGAGGAGCTGGAGGCCCACCTACGTGACGAACACAAGGTCAGCCTCCCCAGCTTATGCATTATTTAAATGTCCAGTACTTTTTTAGGATTTCGCTAAAGCTGGTCACTGCTTTTATATATTTGATATGCAAAGTAAACAAACATACAATGAAGCCTGGAAAAGCTGTTGCTCCCCCTAGTAAACTGAGCTCAAATTAAAGGGACAATATGGATCGGTTTTCCTTTGGTAAACAGTCAGGGTTCAACTCTGATCCTAATCTTCAGAGTGAAGTTTTCAGCGTGTAGATTCTAGAACAAAGTTCTCCAATTCTGGGAAAGCAAACTCTGCAAACTGGTCCTCCAGGACCATTTTTGCGGAACCCTGTTCCAGAGGCTCATCATTCCACATAAAAAAAAATGAAGATCCCTGGGAAGAAGGTTTGGAAAAGGTTAAGGAGCCTTTCCTAACACTCTGGGTTGGATTTGGACTTTGGCTCCAACTATAATCTAAAATAAAAAGCAATAAACTGTCCCAGGGGTGAGCACCCTGCCAAAGCCGAAGAGCAGTTTGAGAAGCCACTAAGAATCCTAGGGGTCTGGATATCCCTGACTCCACAATCACTAGGTGCCATGCTGAGCAGTTCTGGGAGGATACTCAATAAACAGACATAATCTGATTATATTATTGAAAGGACCATGAATTCTATTCTGTACCACAAATATGTAGAGGCCATCTGTCTGTAAACTGACTCTAAAGAACAGCTGGCTCACAGAGTAATCTACAGGGGTCACTGGGTAATCTGCATCATTCTACTTGAGAATGGTTGAAGAACACTTACATTTTGGACCATCCTAGTTAAAGTACAGCTCTGAACTCTATGTAGAAGTTAATCTGAAATGAGTTATGCTTATGAACCAATATCACTGAGCAAGTAGTTATTCACAGGAAGCTGGAGGTTTCTAGGTGTCACACATGTTTTCTGGAATTTTCCTTTGTGTAGCCCCTCCTCCTCCTTCCTCTTGTACCATTCGTCCTTCTTTTCTCTGTCTCTGACCACGTCCGTCCTCTCCATCATTACTTCCCCTACTTGTCAACCGTTACTTCCCCACGATCATTTAATCACATTTTGTAACATGATTTGGACTCTGGTTTCGGTCCTTTTTTTTGCGTCGATCTTCTAACAGTATTTTTCTGAGGAAACACTATTGCTGGTCTAAGCAGTCAGATGTCACTGAATATTATGCATTTATTTAATGAAATGTGACCTAAAGATTATTCATAATTCAAACTTTAGCAAGGCCCCTAAACCCAGTTACACCAGGAAGACTGACAGACCTTGCCCTTTGACCCCAGGCTCTCCTTACTCGTTTCCTTACTTGGATTTGCTTATATGGAACAATTCATATATTTCTCGTGGTTAGTTGAAGCTGTGGAGTGTATCTCTGTGGATTAGGCATCTCTGTCCTGTGGCCAGCAGAATAAGCTCCTCTCTGTTGGGTGGTTGAGTAAGTCCTCCAACCCCAAGTGCTTTAGAGAGGCTGTGTGCTGGGTCATCCTGCTGTCTAGCCCTAAGCTTTCCTCCGTTGGATGTGGTTTGAGGTCTGAATTTAGGTGTCTTTCCCTGGTGTGTACCAGGCCTGGAGCCAACACCACATGCACTAACATGATGATGCCTGGCCTTCTCCTAAACAGGTGATCTGTAATTTTGAGCTGGCCGGCCGGGTAAACCTCGACCAGCTGGAGGCCATGATGGGCAAGCTGAGCAGCACAGAGGAGGATGAAGAAGACCGAGAAGAGGAGGAAGGAGATGGGGAGCTAGGAGAGGCTGAGAAGGCTGAAGCCAAAGGTTAATGATGATGATGACAGTGGTGATGATGATGTAGATGTACACTCTCACAGTGTGCAGTGAAAGGGAGCCAGTGCCTGAGGTATCTCTGCGCTAACGATATGTCTGTCGTACAGACGCTCCTGGCTCCCCGGGTAGCGAGAAACGCTTCCCCTGCAAGTTCTGTGGTCGGGCCTTCACCAACAGCACCGAATGGGAACGCCACGTACTCCGGCATGGCATGTATGTCACAGTGCCTGTGATCTCCTCCTCGGCCTGTCTCTCTCGCTCTCTCTCTCGCTCTCTCTCTCCCTCTCTCTCTCCCTCTCTCTGCATCACCTCCCTATCTATGTATTCTTTTTGTCCCTCCAGACTTGCTTGCTCTCCTGCCTGATGTGTTTGCTCTTGCATACTGAGTTTTCCTGTTCTGCTTGTTCGCAAACAAATCACTATTTTTGAGACTGATTAATTTAAACACTTTAACTATTCAAGAACTACTGGAGGAAATTGCTGGCGGGTATAGCAGTAAAAAAATACGATTAGGCCATAAATGGTACAGTATAATTATAAGTGCGTTACGAGCCGAAAAACAGGCTGTGCAAAATATATACAGTTCATGGTCTCGGAAAATGAGGTCCGGAGAGTAAACCATTGTAGAATCTTGGATTTTAATTAAAAATATTTTACAAATCAAAATGGCTAAATAATTAGTCATAGCATAGTTCTTGTCAGTGCTTTTTTTTCCCTTTTAGAAAATTAAAGATTCCAGTACATTAACAATTTGTGATGGGTAATCTGGTGTGCATCGTGCCCAAGTTAAGCGTATGCGGTGCCCCCTAGCTTCAGGTACCACTTACGTTAAAAATGTAAAGATTTTAAATTGCATACATACATCACACTAGTGGCTATTGATGTATGGCTAATTGTGCAATGTAGGCTAACGAGAGAAAAATATGTGGTAAGTGCCCTAAATTTACTTATTTTAAAATAAAACTTAATATATATAAAAAGGTTCCAGCATGAAGTGTCGCCGAAAAACCTGAAGTGGTTCCAGTAGTGAAAAATTCTCAAGTATGTCTTTTAACTGCAGGACTGTAGCCAACAGCAGGATGAAGGTTGGTCTCTCCTCAGTACCTGAGGCTTCCTCACAGCCTGGGCTTGTATCCCTGACTGCCAAACTGGACAGCCTCATTGCCAGCGATGGCATGGAGCTGGAGAGTGGTCCTCCTTTGGACCAGACGAAGACCAGCACTGACAATGTGGAGTATGGAGAAACAACGGAGACCAACAACTGTCCATGAGAGATGCTGGAAGACCGGGGCTTTAATGGGTATTTAAAGATGGGGAGTCTATGGTGTTCAAGCTGGAAGCTGGTCAGGGTGGGGAGGAGGAGCAGGGATGTCGGCCTGCAACTGCTATAAAACAGCTGAGTAATGAGAAGATGCACAGGAAAGCCAGTCTACATCAGCTGGAAAATAAATGCATTTTGAAGTCTTACTCATTGAAAGTTAGAGGATACTGTGCATCTTTCTTGTATTTTTTTTCTCCTTTTAAAGTGCTAAAGAGACATTATCTTGGTCCCAGAGGATAAACACTAATATATTGGTAGCCAATAGTGATAGTGAGTGGTACTGTAATGCAGTTCAGGTTGAATTCGAAGTCTGTTAGTACAGTAGGAACATTGAGTTTTGATTTGGAAGCCTGTGCATTTGGAAGCCTGTGCATTTTTTCCTTCTGAATTTCTTAAACAAACCTCCATCCCCACCTGGGGTGATAATTGCTTAATTGTTCAGAAGGCTTTTTATGTTCAATTTTTTTTTCTTTTGTGTTCCTGAAGTTAAAAGTTCTGGCTGCTGGCTGCTGGTTTAGGTCAGTTGGGACCCATGCATGGCTTCTTTCTTCCAAATTCATGGTCCACAAGTTGAAGGTCTAGGCGACCCCGTTTTGATATTCTGTAGCAATGTTCCTTGGAAGCGCGTTACGTCCTTGCTTTGTGTGCTTCTAGTTCAAAGCTTTTCTAGTACATTTTCCACACTCTTTTGAGGAGTTTTTCTACATAGTTTTTCTTTCTATGCCCTTCCCAGGAGATGTGGAGTTTTCAGCGGACTTAAGAGCTGCGCCTGATTCGCAGTACCACACGCCAGTTCTCAATTATTTTCGAAAAGGGATTCCTTCATTGGTTAGCGAGTTCCGATTGTATGAATACCTAGTTGTGGTGACTGTGTACTTTTAATGTAGGCTTTTATTGTAAAGGAGATTTTCTGTTTAGTATGTCGCTTCAAGGTTAGCGCCAGAACCAAAAGCAACTTAAAAAAACAGGTGCTCACCTCAGGAAGCCACATCTGCGAGCCTACAGCCCCTCTGCAGCCCAACTGATCTGGATGCAAATGTTCGGACCGAAGAGCTTCAGTGACGAGCAGATTTCCTTACGTACTTACTCGTCTGGGGCGTTCTGTTGCAGCTTTGCTGTTGAAAATGTGGGGATTTACAGGAAAAAAAAATGACGAAAAAATAACGTGAACTGAGCACCTTGATGTTGTAGCTGTATTTGTTGTTGCTATAGTTTTTTATTTGTATTGTTTATTCTGAGATTATTTTTTCATCCTGAAGTTCCTGAGCCTTGTCATTATTTCTGAGTAGTCAAAAATTTGATTTAACTGCTGCTCAAATACCCTAAAGCCTTAATAGTAATTGATAACTATTGTTTAGTATTTTGGCACTTTATCAAAATGTTTCGTTTCAGCACCAGTATGACCAATAAGCATTTTTGTAATTGTAAAAATAATTCTCTCCACTTCAGACTGTCTTCAGCTTGTCTTGGCAAGCCGAATCCACACATGGTTTTCCTTCTATAGATATACACACACACAAGTGCAAACTTTGGTGTCTGACAGGAACCTTCTAATGTCTTTGTCTGTGCTTAGAGTTTTGTTCTCATGAGAAACAGAAAGGGATGATTCAATCCTATCCTATTGCCTAAAATAGAAAATGTTCCTTTTTTGTTACATTCGGTGGCATCGGGGTTGGTGGGGGGGTTAAAAATGGTATCCCAGGGGGTATTCCCTTTTGGTGACTTGTGACAGTCCCCACTTCTCCAATAAAAGTCATGCTTGCCTTTTTTAAAAATGCATTTTAATTATTTAAAAAAAAAAAAAACTTTCAAATGGCAGCTCCTTCTTGGTAGTTCCTTTTGATTAAAAAACAACACACTGGAAAACATGTACATATTTAGTTTTTATTTTATTCTTCCTACCATTGTTGGGGTTTCCCTATAGTTTCTTTAGCTCCTGCATCTTGCCTTTTGTCCTGTGGGATTCAGATTCCTGAAGGCAGATTGTAATATTGTCTAGAATGGTTGTTTACACTTTTATTCAATTTAATTCTGGATACTATGTAAATATTGTAATTTGTTTGTCTTTTTTAACTTGTTATTAAAGATCTGATAACGTTATGTTTAGGGTCTTTTTTTATAATTATATTTTTTATTTATAGCGTTCAGTATATCACAAGTTATCGTTGTCAAAATGTGTGTCGTGTATATATATGGGATATGAAGAAAATTAGTTTTGTATTTATAGACATTTCTAATTACCTGGTTAAATATTTAAGCAAAATTAATCTACTCCGATCTGCATATGTGGCTTTTAAGGTTACTGTAGTGGGCTAGATTCAATTGTCAATGCCTTAGGTAACCACAGACCAGAACAGTCTCACTAGATCCACACTCCAGCTTTGTAAGCTGTGCAGGCAGGTTTACACTCTGGATTTCATTTTATTTTTGAGAGGATGGGGGCAAGGGAGGGCATATAGTTATACCTGATGCAACAATGTACAATCTTCAGGAAATCAGAGGGAGAGAAGAGCTCTCAAATCTGTCACTAAGTGATAAGCTGCACCTTTCCCGGCACACAGCGGCGGAGTCTTACTGCAATGTACAAATTAGGCCAGGACTCAAATGATGTTCCTATATATGTAGCCTCACATCTCTCAGTAGCTAAGACTTGAATAATGTCAGGAGGAAGTAAGAGACGCCATCTGTGACACTCTCCAGTCTATGTTCATGCTCAAGGTTACTAGCTGCTAATATCCCACCCCAGGTATTTGACGTTAATTAACATGGGCAATACTTACAGTGAAAAGCAAGGCAGTATTTTAATATCTGCAGTCTGGTACAGAAATGCATTTCACCACTGAAATAAGGAACCAATTCTGAAAACAAGCTGCCCCCCCACCAAACTCAAGTTTACAGTTCAATGACTTTTTTGCTTTAGTAAAAAAAAATATTTCTCATATGACCTTTAGAAGGGCATCATTTGTCATCTTGTTAGGTTTCACTCAAACCAATTGCATAAAATGCCTTTGGAAGCCTATGCAATCAGTTTGCTGATTGTTAAAGCACCTCAGATCACCAAGGTCCCCATTGCTAGTTTCTCTCTGCTTTCAGATTTCATGACTTCTCATCACTGTTGCACCCATGTTTTGCACTTTTGCCTCTCTTTCTGCTTCTCTGACACTAAACTTTTGCTGGATTGCTGCTCTCTTATGGAGGCCTCCTGAAGAGGGCTGCAGTATTTCCTATCATTTCACCGGGAGCTCACTGTCATACTAAATAACTCAATGGCAGTACCATGAAATGCTGTCGAAAACTTTGCCGTCATCCCTGACAAGGACATCACACTCTCTTAACACAGAGCAGCAGTAGCCCGAACCTGCGGATTTACTTTTAGCAATAACCCAACATTTGCAAATACTCTAGAAAGCTGTCAACCCATATACTGGTCGAATCGATGATCAGCTCTAGACTACTGGAACTATCTAGTTGGGCTTCTGGCTGATGCCATAGAATTAATGATTTTAAGTCTTCCCACATAATCATGTTTCACATCTTGATATCCCTCTATTGTCTAATAGGTGGAGCTTTTACAAGGTTGCCATGGGAACAGCACGACCCTATCACACCCCATTCAAGGTCAATCCTTTCACATTTTATAAAAGCTGAAAACTATTTTTTTGATTTTGGTGCGATTATTTTGCAGTGGGAAACGGTTCCCCTGAGACTACAGCTTATTAAATCCCTCCCACGCTTTAAGAAAGGACTCAAACATCATCTCAAACGTTAGCCCACAACTCCTGTTTGCATTAATTGCATTCAAGGAGTTCAAGCACTTTTGCCTGTGTTTGTGAGCAAAGCATTTCCCAAAACTATTACTAAATAAAGCCTTCTGACTATGTAACTGAAAAAGATTTCCCAGATAAGTTCACTAAAATGTCCTCAGTAAATATCCAGGTGGTTATATGGACAAAAATTGATGGCAATGCTTATATTGAGCAGTTTGCCTTAAACACAGAAGCGCATTTACGTCTGAAAGCAACAATGAAATAAGTAGGAGCAGTAATATCCTTGCGACTAAAGCACCCAAAAACAACGTATGCTCACTTCCGGTGTCGTGCACGCTACTTCGGAAGCCACGTGTTTCGGGAGCATGGGGCGCATGCGTAGTCGCGTGAGCTGCCTCGGGTTTGTTTATGCTCAGGAAAAAGGCACACAGGATGGTGTCGGCGGGTAGGCCGTGATGAGCTAGGGGAGTACCAGAGCACGTCAGAGAGACCCGGCAAGACAAGCGTCGCAGTCAGAATGCAGATCACCGTGAAAACCCTCCAGCAGCACACTTTCAAGATCGACATTGACGGAGAGGAGACGGTAGGCTCGGGGAGGAAGCCGCAGTGGGTTGGGAAGAGCAGCCGGACACGGGAGTGTTCCGTGAGGCTTTGGAAGCGCGGCGCGGCCCTCCCGCCCATTCATATCCGACACACGGCTGTAGCAGAACTAGCTCTATTGCCATGCTTAAAGGTTTTCGGGCTAATAAGCCTTCCACCGTGCCGGCATGAGGACGCCTGGGTCCGGCCGGGGCTCTGTGCAGGCCGCGCCTGTCCGCCGTATGTCATTTATCGCCGACATTACTGCTTCGTGCGCGTTATACGAGGCGCGCTTCAGCCTCCGCCGTCAAATGCGTGTGACTTTATTGTTGTTGTTGTTATTATTATTATTATTATTATTATTACTATTATTATTATTATTATTGCCGTTTTAATATCGCGGCCTTGGTCACCCGTCTGCAAGCTAACGGCCAGAGAGGCCGCTGAAGTTCCAAGTCTAATAAAAGCCGTTTTTCTCAGTCGAGCTCGTCCTTTGCGTTTCTGGCTCCTGCTGTTCCGGGTCGCGGTGTGTTTAGATACCTTCCTAATTGACTGAATTCGGTTACATACAGCTAGCTAGAGACGCGTTATTCCCACCCTCCTTGTATTTTTATCCGTCTTTCTCTCAGTGCCCTACTGTAATGTAATTTTACATTAACTTAAAAATTTAATTCCACTCATTTTAATCTCACGTGTCCCCTCTTGTTTCCGGATCTGCCGAATAATCATCATGCATCCTAACCTGTCCAAATTGAATTTCGGTATTTTTCTGTATACATTCGTGATATTAATTCGTTTATTCTGTGTATGTAATCAAACATCGCCGGGCACAAGGAATTCGACGAATTTTTGAGCACTTATATTAAGTCTGGCAGGAAACACAAAATCACGAATTTACACCTAATTGTGCCATCAAATAAACGACAAAATCTTACTTGTAAGAATATAGATTAAGGCCAAAGTTACACTGATTTATGCTTCCTGCATTATCCCTGGAGAGTATCCCCATGTTTCCTGTGTTTTTTTTAATTTAGTGAACTTTTATTGGGCTGCTGACAGAATCATTATTGTGATTTCCACTGATATTATTTAATCACTGTTCTTCAAACAGTCCCCAGGAACTCCTAGATGTCCAGTTGCTCCCTCCCAGTGCACTATTGGAAGGTCTGGGGGCCCCAAGGACCGGTTTAAGAAATGTTGATTTAAAATGGTCTTTTGTACAAAAAATTGTAAGTAAGGCTTGTCTCCATTTCAGGAAATATCTTTTGTCAGCATAGGAGTGATTCACAGCCTGTCCTTGAGCCAGTAAAGTTACTGTACTGCTGTCAGTTGTCTAACAGGCATCAGAGCCCCCTGCCTGCAGTCCTGGGAGGAGGCATTGGCTGGTTCAGCTTATAATAGGCTGGCCTTGGGAAGTTCACCATCTCTGGTCTCTTTTAAAGTCTTTTATTGCAACATGTTGGCTTTACAATGATGGAAAACACGACATGAGTTTAACGTTTGCAAAATATATGTATGTGTCTGGTACTTCAAAGGGTCAGTTTCCCTCAGTAGAAAGGAACACTTCAAACTTCAGTGTGAAAACTTTGCAGTGAAATATAGGAAATTATTAGTAGTCTGACAGATCCATAGTGCTCATCAGTGGTAGGTAAATGGGGGGCCTTTGCCCACTTTGAAATGGGGAACATGGAACCTGATTGTTCTGGAAAGGTTAGGCACATTTTAAGATTTCCATTTAAGCAAAGAAGTTTTTGTATTTTAAGCGAGTCTGAGTGCTTTGTCTGTGATGATCATTAACTGCTTCTAATGGAATTCGGACAGGCACCCCTTAAGCCTAAACTAAAACTTTGAAAGTTTGAAATTATCTGGATTGCTCCATCATCCATGGTCTGATCTTAATATGTTCTAAATTATGGCTAAAGACAAAGAATGTTTATCTTATTAAAAATGCAAAGATACCAACAGTCTGAGCTACAACTGATCTGTTGATCCAAAACATGTTCTAATCAAGAGGTACCTTGGGAGATGTTGAAGCTCAGAAAGCAGGAAAGGGCGGCAGAGCTATGTAAAAGGGCTGCTCTCCATCAGTCTAGTCAGATAAGTGGTGCCGTAAAGGAAGCAATGCAGTAGCACTGGTGATCTCTTTAGGAGTGGGTGCCCTGCAATCATTCCTGTAAGAGGCGGCCATATAATGAGCTGACAAAAAAATCAACAGTTAATGATTTGCTGCCATTGCTAGCACTTGGTAACATTTGCATTCATGAGTTACAAATATGACCTCTCTGGGCAGGTAAGCTAAAAGCAGAACCTTTTCCCAAAGTTACAATGTTATATTTGGAAAAAACAAAATGTTGCATACCACTGCTAATATGTCATTATAGCTGTGAAGGATCGTTGAGTTATAGTGAATTGGGGCCTAGGTTGTAATTATTGAGGGAACTGTGGGTTCAGAATTGAATCCATAAATTCTAGAGATGAGTCTAGGGTTCTGCAAGGCATACCCGTACAGACACACACAAATTGATTTTTCTTCCAGACTTATGGCAATTCACAATGTCAGTTTTCCCCCCAAAAGTTTTATGTAATGTCACTGAAAAAATCCATGGCACATTTCAAATTAAAGAGATTCTTCAATTAGATTAGTTCATGTAATTAGAGTATTTAATAAATGTAAACGGATCAGCTTTAAAACACATATGCAATGCATTTCAAGAATAACAAACAGCACCACCTACAAGCCAGTCAGTATAGTGTGTTCACTCACTTTTATAAAAACATCTTTGTGTGATGATAAAGTAAGGATGGTGGCATTGTGTAGCGTGTATTTTTATCCCAGAGTTTCACACATTGCTCGTATTCCACTGGGCATTTCTGCTGGAAGAGCTGCTTGGTGCCATTTTAGTTACAATTGATTGCAGACTTTTTATGTGAATTTGTCCAAATCCAAACCAGTTCTATGATTAAAGTGGCACTGCCTTGTTCAGAAAATGTTGAAGGCTTAATGTCTAATGTTGGTGTGGAATACCTGCTGGGGCTCTAATAAAACACCATAAACCATTCGTTTTGGCCTGATATTTAAAGTGACATCGCCACCTTTTTAGCTACAGGATCATCCATACAAAAATTATGGTATGGGGGTGGGTGGCATCTATCAAGCCAAGTACAGCTTTTAAAAATCTTAGTTTTGACACTTTGCAGATTCCATAAAAAAAACCTTCAGTTTGCCACAGGTTAGTCTGTGACATAAATGTTAGAGAAGGGTCGTGAAGAGTGTTAACCCTGTAAGTCTGTGATTGAATGTCTTATAGAGAGGATTTGTTGCATTTTGATCAGTTCAGTGCGAGCTGTTTGTGCACATATCTCTAAGCATTTCAGTGAACTGAAACGGTTCTGTAAAGAGGAAGCAGAGCACCTCGTGTTGGGTGCAGTGTTGGGTGCAGTGCTCGGTAGCAGGTGCAACAAGTCACTGCCTGAGGTTATTGCTGGTAAGAGGTCAACCACTTACTTATTTTTCTCACCTGAACTGTGACTTATTTGCATGATGTTTTTAATAACAAAAATCTACACCTTGTTTTTGCTAATCATAGTGTGTGTGTGTGTGTGTGTGTGTGTGTGTTTGTATATATGTGTATATGTATATGTATATATATGTATATGTATGTATATATGTGTGTGCGTGTGTGTATATATATATATGTGTATATATATGTATGTGTATATATATGTGTATATATATGTATATGTATGTGTGTATATATGTATATGTATGTGTATATATGCGTGTGTGTGTGTGTGTATATATGCGTGTGTGTGTATATATATATATATATATATGTGTGTGTATATATGTGTGTGTATATATGTATATATATGTGTATATGTATGTGTGTGTATATATGTATATATATGTGTATATATATGTATATAAAAATAAAAAAAATTAGGGCTGCAGCTATCGATTATTTTTTGTAATCGGGTATTCTATCGTTTTATTCCATCGATTTAATCGAGTAATCGGTGCAATAGTGACTATTCAAAAGAGAAAAAAGACAGGTCTCTTAAAATGAACAACTCTTTGGTTTTAATGGTTAAACTGCATACCATAATGATGATATTTTAAGTAGTTCAACATGAGCAAGATGAATTGATGTGGGGGGAAAAAGCACTTTTTGTTCAAGTACTGTTTGCAAATGCAGTGCTTAAAAAGTGCACATAATACAAGCACTTTACCGCAACAGTGTTTTTTTTTTGCAAATAGCTTAAATTATATTGTGGTAATTTATTTTGCCATAAATTTGGTAGTAAATTCACATTGACCAATGTGACATGAGGAGAGCTATAAACTGATATTTTAATCAGCTGTATTAACATGGTAGCAGGGCAGCTAACCGTTATTATGGAGCCGTTGATAACCAGAACAACTTATGTAACGTTGTACCTTAATATGTAACGTTACCATGCATCAGTAGTCAGTAGACAAAATCATCAGTGAAATGGGGACATTAGACTCGATTGCTGCTAAGCTACCTTCGGTCACAACTAATGGTTATGATAACCATTAACGGCTAATGCTGTGCACATATAAAAACAAAATATTATTTTGAATATTCGTTACAGATACTGTATTAAAAAAATGTAATATATTATTTTATCAACATACCACTTAAAGTGCTTGGAAATAACTGTGATTCAGTGCCGTGAATGTCAATGTTTGGAACTATTCACTGTCTCCATGACTCAGAAGTTTGCCAAAAATTTCTCCTCCATTTTTTTTTAAATGGGTCCCTATGGGAGTGTTGTTGTCCCTATGGACAGAATGGACACACACATGCGCGCACACACACAGGGAGTCCTCAGTTATGACAGTCTCAACATGCAATGTTTCGTGTTTATGACTAACTCCTATAAAAACTTAAAAAAAATTGAGACGTGAGTGTTTCAGCTTACGCCATTAGCGTTGTCCTAACGGACTACGTGGGCGAACTACTTTGGTTTTTACACACACACATTCGTGGTGGGATGATTTCAGCATGTACTTTTCGAAAATGAAAATGATCCGATGCAGCAGAGCAAAGGTGTTCATAGTGCTGGGCGGTACACCAGTTCATACCGAAAATCGGTATTCATTTTTGTTATGATATGGATTTTTTCTTATACCGTAATACTGGTTTAAATAGCCTAAATGACGTCCGGAACGTGGTGCAGCAAAAACTGTTTAAGGGGGGACCATTTTTACAGGTACACCACTGAGCATGCAACGGATTACCTGCGTTATGGTGCGTTCGATTATCCTGACGAAGTCCGAGGTGCGACGCGTCACAACTGACCAATTTCCTCTTCGAGCTACACAACTCGGAACAAACATGGCTGCCTCCACGAACACGCTGTTATTGTCGTGATCTGAGCATGAAAGCTCATGAAAAGACATGTATTACTTTACATAAAAGACTGCGTGCGATTACATTCATAACTAGTAATACATTTAATAATATAAACGTTTTGAAATATCTGTAAAAGAGAGAAGCAGTAAAGCACTTATTATTGACTCTGTAAGCTGCCACGTTGAAATGACGTCACGGGGAATCTCGTACAAATCCGACTTCAATCTCGGAAAAGGGGCGTGGTTCCGGAAAGACGAATGTCGGATTAGAGTTACTGAGCGGTGAAAATGGACAGAGAAGCTGTAGAAGACACAGAAGAACTTTTGCTGAAAAAAGGAGCCATGTCTGTTGTCTGGAGATATTTCAGTTTAAAGCTAAAGTTGTCGCCGTATTGTTTACATTAACAGTGTAGTTGGTTTACAAAAAAATATTGTTCAGTGCAATACAACTCTTGACTAGCACCTCCGGATGTTTTACTAAATCTAAATGCCTCTTTGGATGCTTTTTAGTTGTTTGCAAAATTTGTTCAATAAATAGGTTCTATATTTTGACTGCAACTGTCATGCAGTGCGATTTCTTCTCTTTGTTAGTGCCACTCGCTTTATGGAGCCATGCAAACCTGTATTACTTGTGTGCAAATTATTATTTTTTGTACAATGTATAATTCTCATGACAGTAGAATAGGTTATTCCTAGCCAGTCTACTGCAATAATTGAAGTGGAAAATATGGTTAACACACACTGATGCATGGGGGAAAAAATACGGCTGAAAACCTGTGAGACCGTCATAATTTTGAAAAATACCGTTAGTCGTCCCCCGCCACTTCGCGGTTCAACTTTCGCGGCTTCACTCTATCGCGTTTTTTTTCCAAATACAGTACTGTGCTCATTAAAGTATATACAGTACTGTATATTCATTAGAGTATATACAGTACTGTATATTCATTAGAGTATATACAGTACTGTGCTCATTATACAGTACTGTATATACTTTATTCATTAAAAAGTCGATCGAGACAGTGAAAATGATACAGCGCCGTGTCTCCCATACAGTACAGAATGCGTTCAGCTTGTCAAATTCACATAAATCTTCGATCGCTAGCAGGGTGACTCTGAAGTGCTGTACTGTATGTTTGTAAGCTTTCTCCCCAACAAACCCAACAATGCCGACGAAACGTTTCGCACCGTCAAAGGCACCTGCGGCAGCACCCAAAAGGCAAAAGAAGATGCTAAGAAAAGTGTATGAAGTGTGTAGTGAGGGGTTTTACAGCCTTAAAACATCTATAATAATTGTAAAAAATAAAGCTGACTACTTCGCGGATTTTGCCTATTGTTGGTTATTAACGAGGGACGACTGTATACAGAATTTTGGTCATACCGCCCAGCTCTGGATGGTCATTACATTTCAGTGTGATGTGGCACGATTTCCTTGTTTAATTGTGTGTAATGCAGACCCTTCTAATTGTTTTTCTGGATGGTAGTTAAAGATGCAAAGCAATGGAATGATGGTTTTGCTTTTCATTGTGTCATGTTCTCTTTGACTGACTCTTGTGCACATGGCATGGTTTCTGTGTGCTGTGCACTGTAAAACAATATGTCGCGTCGATTGATTTTGCATTTCAAAGTGGCACGAATTTCTCTTCATAATTTTTATGTTCTAAATTATGATTTTGCAACTGTGTTAGGATAGGTAAGTGACTTAGGCTAGGGTGTGTTTTGACTTACACCAACATTCAGGTTATGAATTTAGGGTGTATGTATGTATATAATTATGATGAACGAATTATATGGTTATTAATGTTAATTTGCATCTCTGTCTTTAAATAAATGTATTTTTTTGTTCTTTCAGGTCAAGGCACTCAAGGAAAAAATTGAAAATGAAAAAGGGAAAGATGGTTTTCCAGCTGCTGGTCAGAAATTAATATATGCAGGTTTGTATACCCAAAGCTAAAAACATACATACCAACATGCAGGCATGCCCTTTCCAGTTGCTTAATTCATGGAACTGAAGGGTGTTATGTGTTTGTTGGAATTTATGCTGTAATATGGTTTATGAAGTCATGTGGTTTAACATTCATTTTGTAAATAGAAACGTATAGAATCTTAATGGGTAATCGTGCGTTCCTTTACTCTCGAAGATCGGAGCTCGGC
>JAODKN010000041.1:30959384-30972166 GCA_026774425.1 Petrocephalus zakoni | reverse complement strand
TTTGAGGGTCCCAGTACTGATACATGATGAGGTAGCTTGACTTTGTCATTGGTGCTCTCATCTCAAAAACAAAAAGTGGAGTGAGTTTTGGAAATTTGTTTTTCAGTAATACAAGATCATTTAAGTTGGATGCACAAAAGCAATTTACCAGTCAGTCCTTGATCTAATCTTGATAATGTTTTCGTATATTGCGAACCTTTAAAAGTACACAAATTGAGGTTTGTCTGTTTGTCTTAAGTCCAGTTAATGAAATACTCAGATTAGTGGGATTATTACCCCTCCAATGGGAACCAGTTTGCACTATTTCAGCATCATTATTTTAGATGCATGTCCATCGGCTGGGCCTGTTTACAGTCATTGATTGACTTGGTTAGACTTAATGTTCTTTATATTACCCTGGTTGTTGTTCTGGTCCCGTGTCACTCGGAATGATCTGCTGATTTGCTCGATTGTGGGGAAGATGCAGGTTGGGACCTGAAGTTATAATGTGCAGGCAGAGAACTGGGCAGTTTTCATTATTTCAACAAGAGAGGATTCATTAAGTATGCTAAAATTAATTATGCTTCTATTAAGGAATATAATTAAAAACATTAAATATTACTTAAGGGCTAATTTCATAATGTGGATACATCAAACACTAATAGTTGGCCCTTGCTGCTCCCATGCCCTGTTTTAGAGTATTCCAGAGGATAGTGAGAGTCCTGCAGTGAGTGGCTCAGTGGTGCCCCCTGCTGGCGGAGCTCCAACAGCAACTGTGGTGTCTCAGCCCTCCAGTGCTGCTCCTACGCAGCCTGCTGCAAGCACGGGGGGTGAGTATGTATAGCATTACCACCACCTGCTGATTTCTCCGTATCCTTTGAGGTACCGTTTCTTTGGAACTACATTCCCTAAGTACATATGGTGTTACTGTGATTATGTGCCGTACCAGTGGTGAATAACACATTCATATTTTGAGATGTGTGTTGATCTCTATGAAGTCGGCACAGCACTGCCTTTATGAAATCAAATTTAGATCCTACCCTTAAAATAGCACTGGTGTTCCTTGTACCCGATTTTAATTTAACTAAGAATCACAGTTAATGTCCTGTGTTCCGTCACTGAACTTGCATAATCTGAGCCATTTCCTGTTGTTCCAGCTAATCCTCTCGAGTTTCTGCGCAACCAGCCCCAGTTCCTGCAGATGAGACAAGTAATCCAGCAGAACCCGTCGCTGCTCCCAGCCTTGCTACAGCAGATTGGAAGGGAGAATCCGCAGCTACTGCAGGTACTCAAAATAATGAGTTTAGTGAGAAAAGATCAGCTCAGCATAGCTAGTAGCTAATGTCATGGTCACACTTTGACCACACACAGATGAAGCTTCGGTATGGTGTGCCTTCTCTAATGATCTACAGAAGACTTCCTCATTCTTTTCTTCCATCTGGTTAAACCCATTTAGCAAATTAGCAGTCACCAAGAGCAGTTCATCCAGATGCTGAATGAGCCAGCCCAGGGGGCAGGCAGTCAGGGTGCTGGAGGAGCTGGACCCGGGGCTGGGGGTGGAGCCATGAACTACATCCAGGTCACACCCCAGGAAAAGGAAGCCATTGAAAGGGTAGGCTGCTTAGCAGAATTCGTAGTTAAGGGTTAGATGTGTATTCTGTTTAACCCTTTTATCTCTCTAGCTCATTTATCTCACACGTCTGGTTTCAAAATTGTTACATCTGCTGCATCATCTCTACATTTGGATGATATAATATTTTTTTATTTAGGCTAGTGCCCTCCTTGTGGGTACAGAAGGGGAACTTAGGGCTGGTTCATACTTCATGTGAAAGCGCGCATGCCCTAGTGCCGGACCCTCCATAATCTTGAATGTTCATATGTCTAGCACCAATTCACCAGTGTACCATGTACTTTTACGTCAGACCTGGAGTAGTGCTGGTGAGCAAAGCTGTCACGTTTATGTAGTGTGGTATGGACATTATAAGAATATATAATAATTTGACTAAAACTAACCACACACTATGTACTTACAGTACGCAGGGCAGGTCTATCATTATTAAAAACATGTCCTTTAACTGAAATAAATCAAGATGTGAAAATAAAAACTATAATTAAACAAGCACTATAAATATTGTTGAAAGGCAACTCAAATAAATGCAAAAATCAAATTCTCCCCCTTACTATTTTAAATACTTTTTAGTTAATCTAATGATTTATCTTTGGGCCTCTTGTGCAATGCACTTGAACCGTAGAAATAGCCCACGGCACTGCGCCGCGCCATTTTGTACTCGCTTGCAAAGTCTTATAACATTGTGTTTATTGCTATAAATAGTGACAAAAGCCTAAACTAAAATGTATAACAAGGAATCATATAATTGCCAGTGTTTCCAAACTTTCTCGGTCAGCCATTCTTCAGATTTGCTAGCAATTAATTTTGATCAGAGAGGGTAGAAAAGGTTTTTATATACAATTTTTGGTCCAATCTCATGTTCTGCTACTTTTCCCCTGGCCAATGAACAATCAAGGTTCGTATGCGCCCCTGAGGAGACCCTCCACGTCGTTTCAGTTTGCAAGTGTTGCATGGCGCTATGCGGCATCCGAGGCTAGCCCCTGTGGTGAAACATGTCACAATTGCTGTGGCGCTGCCATGTCTGCGTGAAATATGAACCAGTCTTACTTCACCAACAACCCTGTTTCCAAAAAAGTTGGGATGCTTTGTACAATGTAAATAAAAGCAGAATGCAATGATTTGCAAATCATATAAACTCATATTCAATTGAAAATAGAACAAAGACAATATATCAGATGTTGAAACAGAATTTTTTTTGTTTTATGAAAAATATATGCTCAATTTGAATTTGCCAGCAACACATTTCAGAAAAGTTAGGACAGTGGCAACCAAAGACTGGAAAAGTTGTGTAATGCTAAATCAAAACACCTGGTTGAATATCGCACAACTACTTAGGTTTATAGGCAACAGTTCAGTAAGATGATTGGGTATAAAAAGAGCCTCCCAGAGAGACAGTGTCTCTGTGTAGTGAAAGTTCCCCACTCTGTAAAAGACTGCGTGGACAAATGATCCTTAGTGTAATATTGCACAGAATTTGTGAGTTTCATCATCTGTGGTACATGATATCATTAAATGATTCAGAGAATCCAGCAAGATCTCTATATGCAAGGGACAAGGCCAAAAACCAAAATTGTAGCTATGATCTTCAGGTCCTCAGGCGGAACGGCATTAAAAAAGAAACACGATTTTATAGTAGAAGTCACTGTGCTCAGGAACACTTCTGAAAACCATTGTCTGTGAACACAGTCCGTCGACGCATCCAGAAATGCAGGACGAAACACTGCCATGCAAAGAAACCATATTGAAACATGATCCAGAAACTCTGCCAACTTCGCTGGGCCTCAGCTCATTTAAGATGGACTGAGGCAAAATGGAAAACTCTCCTGTGGTCTGACAAATCAAAATTTCAAATTCTTTTTGGAAATCATGGACACTGTCCTCTGGACTAAAGAAGAAAGGGACCATCCAGCTTATCAGCAGCAGACAGTTCATAAACCAGCATACATGATGGTATGGAGATGCATTTGTACCCATGTATGTATGTATGTATGTAAGTAATTGGACCAACAGACACTGCCATCCAGACAATGTCTTTTTCAGAGAAGGCCTTGTATATTTCAGCAAGACAATGCCAAACTGCATTCTGCATGTATTACAACAGCATGGTTCCATAGTAGAAGAGTCCGGGTGCTTGACTGGCCAACCTACAGTCCAGATCTGTCACCCATTGAAAACATTTGGCGCATCATGAAACTAAAAACATGACAAAGGAGACCCCAAACTTCTGAGCAGTCGAAGTCCTGTATCAGGCAAGAATGAGACATTTCACTTTCAAAACTCCAGCAAACGGCCTCCTCAGTTCCCAGACATTTACAGCGTGCTGTTAAAGGAAGAGGTGATGCAACACAGCGGTAAACATGCCCCTGTCCCAAGTGTACTGAAATGTGTTGCTGGCATCAAATTCAAATTGAGCATATTTCTCATAAAACGATAAAATTTCTCAGTTTCAACATTTGATATGTTGTCCTTGTTCTATTTTCAATTAAATATTGGTTTATATTATTTGTAAATCATTGCATTCTGTTTTTATTTACGTTTTACACAGCAGCCTAACATATTTGGAAATGGGGTTGTAATTTAGAATAAAATGGTTGTGGTGGCATGGGGTGATTTATCTTGGATGTCGACACCTGTTGGTATTTTTTGGGGGGAAGTTCCTGAAGTTTTGCAGCCACAAGTCAAGCTGAAGGCTCTCTCTCTCTCCCAGTTAAAGGCGCTGGGATTCCCAGAGGGACTCGTTATACAAGCCTACTTCGCCTGTGAGAAGAATGAGAATTTGGCAGCAAACTTCCTTTTACAACAGAACTTTGATGACGATTAAAGAGAGCCAAATATCCCCCCCCCCTTTTTTAATTTACCATATTAAGGGGAAAAACAACAGGTCTTTGCGTAAATTTTACAGCGGTACATTATCTTAATAACACTGGATTAAAGTCTGTATGCAGAACATAAAGTTTCACTCATGAAAGCACCCGGTGTTGTGCAACTTGTATCTAATGCATTTAGCTGGAACAAGCACAATTAATTTTCTTAAAGAAATGACCAACTTATTCATCACTGAATAAATGTACAATCGCAACCCCCCACCTGAGATTCTGGGATTAGGATATATGCTTAAGGACTGTCAAACCCCTATCCTCATTGTTCCTGTTTACATTTTTTGTTATTTTTTTTTAATTTGCCAATTTAACGATGGGATTGCTGTTTGAAAGCTACTTTAAAGACCAGTAAAAGTTTGAAAACCACCATTTGTTCCTTTTGTGAACTGTGCACTTTGTCCTCGGGTGCTGCTTGCGTGCTGTTTACGTTGGTTTCAGGATTCTGCCACGGTTACCACGACCTAATATCATAATGCCCAATATCAGGGATGCAGGCAATGTGAATGATTTAGGGCAGAAGGCGTGTTAGTGGGTCACATTCCAATGTGCTTATTCTTACTCGGTCAATCCAAAACATTTATGATTTTTGCTTTTGGATAAAACTGTCTCATCAGGAGCTTTTTGGTACTTAACTTTTTGTCATAGGAAGGTGGGGTAAGTGACGATCATTCTGTTTTCACTTAGTGCTTTTTTTCCCTACATGGTGTCTCACTTCTGAATGTTTTCTTGGGAGCAAAACACAAATGAATTGGTAATTATATATGCACACATTTATTCAACCAAATTGTAATTTTTTTCTTTCAGTTCTCATACCCAGTAGACCCTCCTGCCCTCCCTACAAAACTGACCCTATATTGTGTTCCGTGAAGTGTTCTGCTATTCCAGTGTGACTGGATCATTAGGTTCCTGGAGTGATGCAAATTGCACAGTAAATAGCACTGCTTCTGTTGCAATTAAATGCCTGTTTCTGTGCCATGCATGTTAATGACTCCATTGTGAATTGATCTGGTCACCCTGTGCCTCTGGGATCGCGAGTATTTTTGGGGTGTCCATTTTAATCTGCTTTATTTAAAAGGGTGGGGGCTACAACTACCAGTGTGTTTTTGTGCTCTGATAGTGTTTCACTACGCTTACTGGCCATTATTCGATTTTAGCGTAAATGCTGGCATATACCCTATGGTGTTAAGCCTCACGGCAGCTGGAGACATCACAATGCTAATGACAGTGGGCAGATTGCATATCCAGATTTTATATATATATATATATATTACACACACACAGTGGTCCCTCTTTAATCGCTGTAGTTACGTTCTAAAAATAGCCCGCAATAGGCGAAATCCGCGAAGTAGCCAGCTTTATTTTTTACAATTATTATAGATGTTTTAAGGTTGAAAAACTTCACTACACACTTTATACACTTTTCTTTCTTAGCATCCTCCTCTGCCTTTTGGGTGCTACCGCAGGTGCCTTTGACAGTGCAAAACATTTCGTTTTTGGGGGGAAAAAACTTAGAAACATACAGTACAGCACTTCAGAGTCACACTGCTAGCGATCGAAGATTTATGCAAATTTGACAAGCTGAATGCATTCTGTACTGTATGGGAGACACGACACGGAGGAGATTGATTGACAATGGTCTACAGCCAATCAGGACCCAGAACACAATGCGCTGTAAAAAAAAAGCATGTGAAATCGCACTAAAAAAAATCCGCGAAACTGCGAGCCCGCGAAAGGTGAACCGCGTGATAGCGAGGGACCACTGTACACATTTTAAAGTCCTGAGCCAGGCTGGTTTCCCAGGCATACTATCCTCTGTTCTTAAGGACACATTCAATGCCTGTATCTTGATTTAAAATTTCTTTTGAATATAACAAAATATTCCAAAAAAACCTTTGTCCCTAAATTTACTGATATAGGATGAGATGAACACAGAACTTGGTAAAAAGGGCTTACTACCACATTAAGGCAATAAAACTATCAGTTTAGAGGAAATTTAATGAACTAGGAATTCTGGTCAGCCAAGTTAGTTGAGAAATGGTTTCTGCTTCGGTTTGTTCTGTGATGCTTAGTAGCCTAGCGGCAGTGGGTTGATCCTGCACTTTCAGGTTTGTCCTCATGGTGGTGCTGGTCTCACGAGGAAAACTGATTAAATTCGCTGGTCTTGGCAGTTGTGCCACTCGTCCTCCTTTCCTGACACGCACCTGCATGTTTGCATTATGCTTACCTGCATGTGACTCATTCTGTTAAACATATGACCTTTTAAGGAATAGAATTGTTTGCAAGGACAAAAGTGTTATTTTCATTTTCACGTAATTGTGCAGTATGCAGGTGGCCATATTCAGGCCACCTCAGAGGGCATGTGACCTGTGGATTCTCCCTCAACATTAAAATATGATGTTCTTGTACTTTAGCTGTTAAGCTTTGAGGTAAATATAGGTAGGTGTATGGGCCAAGGTTACGGCATGATTATGCTTCGCGGCAGACTGGGAAGTGGGCAGCAGTGAAATCTGCTGAGGTCGGGAACAGACGGGTTAGCAGAAATTATGGCACTGAGATGAGTTTCTGGTGATGGCAGTCGGCACTATTTTTGGCTTGGAACGAGATCTGAAATGGTCTGTCGTGTCAGTGATCTGCTGGGGCGATGGGTCGCAGATGTGCACCAGGTAAAGGCGAGCGGTATCGGATGTTTCTGGATTCTCAGTGTGATTCTGTCTGGTACCTTAGCGTGCCTGCTCTCGGGGCTTCCTCGTGACGTGTCAGCACTTGTTAGTCTCCAGCGAGAGATGCCTCCCTCCCTTACGCTCCAGTGTTGTGAAGAGTGCAGAAAGAGAACCTTGCTAGCAGCACTGTGAATCGCTGGGAGTGCACGCAGAGAGGATGCAGGCAGCGAAACCTTAAAGCTATGTCAGAGAAGACTGGACTGATTTGCTAAACTTCAGCTTCATAATGACTGTAAATGTACCTAGTTTGCAGGTTAGTGGGAAACCATATCCAGCTTTTGATGTTGAGTGCTTTCAACTAGTTGGATATACTTGGTTGCTCTTAGATGCAAACAATGCGCCTATCACGATGAAATTAACTGGTGCATAAATAAAACTCAGTTGTGTCAGGGCTATGACGTTTATAACTGTGCTCACACAACGTTAAGCCAACTACAGAGGTCAAAAAGATAAAAGTTCTCCGGCACAATGAATTCTGAGGCATGACACTCGGGGGTGAGCTGCTTCTGCCTTCACGCTGGGGACAGTGAGGCTCCCTGCCATTCAAAATAGTGACCCAACATTTTGGGAAGGGAGGATGAGATGAACACACATGGGAGAAGTAAATCATATTTCCAATACAATTCTGCAGAGTACAATTCTGCAGGGTTTTCATCATATTTGCCTCCCTATAATGTCTGATAAAAGGCCATTTGGAATCTCTTATGCTGTTGTGTTCTTAAATGCAGTTGGGGGGATTTAAGGCTAACAAACCTTGACGGCCATGCTGACTTCATCAATATGAAATTCGGTGTGATCATTTACAGCTTTACTGTGCCTTAAGAAATTTTAAGTAATGGCTGCTAAGATGCTTTTATCGTCTTTGTCCTAATGCTATGCTGCCTTCATTGTAGTTTACAGGAAAACTGGGGATAATGCTTCTTTTAGAAGTTGTACATCCTATAACTATGAAAAGTCATGGAATTTTGTAAAAAGCATCTCTGTTAAACTGAAGACAAATGTGAGGAATCCACTATGTAGGTGCATTTTATTGACAGACATGCTAAATAATAATGAAATGACGAGTGTTTGGGGGGGGAGGAACCAGCAGTAATTGCCATGTTCAACATTTTCACAATTTATATTAACTATTTCCATCCATTTTCCATAGTCACATTTCCTACAGGGTTGCAGCAGGCTTGGAACCTATCCTAGCAAGCAGAGAGACGCCCTGGATGGGTGGTCCGTCCATCATAGGACATGATCACACACTGCAGTTAATTTAGAAACACCTATTCACTCAAAACACGTGTTTTTGGAGGAAACCTGCACAAAGAACATGCAAACTGCACACGCACAGCAGGGGATGGGAAATGAACTGACAACATGGGAACTGCGAGGCCACTGTGCTACTCCCAGTAACCATTTATTGGTGATCGTCCAGTTCAGAGATGTTTGAATGGATATGTATCGTCCCACCTAGTTTAACTTGAGTAAACAGACTTTTCCAAAGATTTTCTTCTTAATATTTAAAACATTCAGCACCATAATGTAACACTCAAGGTACATTATTCAATTGAATACCCTAAAGAAACCTGAATAAAAGCAAGGCAGACATCTTATTCTTTTCAAACAGTGCTATTTGGTTTGTACATACTGCATTGTCCATCAATATTAGTATATATTTGTATATTTTCTATTAATTGACTGGTAAAGGAGACAAAATGTTTAAAATGTAATTTTGAGACATCTTTTAAGCATCACAAAATTACCGTTAAACAAAATGCATTTATTTTAAAATGTACAAATCTAAATATCAGTTCAGCATTATATTATATAATTTGTCTATAAACACAAACTTTGTTCAAAGTTATTTTTGGTAAGTGCTTCATATAATGAATGAATTTCGAGGTTATTGCACTTTACAATCACAATGCAGCGGAGACCAGCATTGCCATGACTAAGCGCAAGTGAAGAAGGTTTCAAATCAACCACACAGCACTTAAAAAAAAAAACAAACAAACAAAATAAAATGAGATCGTCCACTTCTTTTTTCCCCTCCCACCCTCGGAATATTTAAATATGCTTATGTCACAGAGGACTATTAGATAAACTATAAGTTACTTCTGTACCTGATATAAAAATGTTTGTAAAAAAATAATGGCTTACAATAACGTTATAAAAATATATGTCTAATACAAGATGTTGAACAGTGTGCTCTAGGAAAAGGCAGTGGAATGTGGCTGCTGTCGGAAAGTCCCTTCTATTCGTGTCAGCTTGTGTGTTACTTTATGTGCCCCCCCCAATTCTTATGTCCATGTATTTTCCAGTCATACTTTGGCACTTGGTTATCCAAGTCTTGTCAATAAAATTCCAGTTCAGTCTTGGGATATCAACCAAAAAAAATGAAACAAAAACACATAATAACAATAAAAACACAAAGGAAACAATGGTAGAGATCTTGAGTGACACTCTGTACCACGGAAGACAAAAAGCATAAATCCTTCCTATGGCCCCGCCCCCCGTCCTCCCTTAACGCGTCTACCCCCTCCACACCCATAGCACCCCACCTTGGCCACGGACGACGTTTGGAGATCCTCCGTGTGGGGATTGTTCAAAGGCAGCATTTGGGTATGTGGTTGCCAGTCTGGTAGCGGAGCCCACACCTCACCAACACCCCCCCCACCCACCCCTTGCAACACCAACACTACGTCCCGCCTCAAAGGTGCCGTTTCATGTGGAGAGCCAGGTGGTCTGACCGTGAGAAGGCCCGGTCGCACTTCTGACACTGGAAAGGGCGGTGGCCGGTGTGCTTCCTGTAGTGCCGCGTCAGCTCGTCGGAGCGGGCGAACCTCCAGCCGCAGCCCTCCCAGTCGCAATGGTACGGCTTCTCACCTTCACAACGAGCAGCAGTGTCATGCGAAAGGAATCCCAGCCCACACAACACACGAGCCCACAGGTGTGCACTCAGAGCCACTCGTTTGCAGGGCCACGTCCCAATTTTGTCAGCTACGTACAGGAATGCGCTAAATATAAATATTAAAAAATTTAACACTCTCAATCATCAGCCAGTGCAGCCACCTGCATCACATTCCCAGCGAGTCTGGAATTAATGTCATGTTGTCAAACAGATGTTTGTTGAAAAAGAAACACCCTCCAAAGTTCAATGGGGAGGCATTCTAATGCATTTACCCCTAAGATTATGTATCACATGGTTTCCAATTCCCCGTTATTCTCTAGTATCCTGCATATTCTCCAGATTCTTGCCATGTAATTTTGGAAGCATGTTTCCATGCATCTGCTGACTGATGGGTGAGAAAGAACCTTCAACTTTCATGACATTAAATAGGTTTTACTGACATTCTAACAAAGTGAATCCATTATAATAGAAGTGTGGGTGTTATGGCTGTTACAATGGGAAGGGCTTCAATCCCCATATTCATGTGATTGGGTCCACTCCTGACCCCATACTCCTGCACTGAGATCACGTTCTGCAGAGCTTACCTGTGTGCGTCCTGTGGTGGGCCTTCAGGTGGGAGCTCTTTGTGTAAGTCTTTCCACAGCCGGCGTAGTCGCACGTGTGAGTGGCTATCCTTTTCCTGGGCCAAGAGCGGCGTCCTCGTTTTGGTTTGGTGTCATCCGGTAGACCGCCTCCAGGGGACGCAAGTTCTAGGGGTTCGAGAAACACAGGGTGAGCGTCGCACCTGAGTGTTTTAAATGCTTCACAAATGCGGGATGACTGACCTTGGTACTGCATAGTGGGAGGCTGCTGGAACGTAGGATAACCAGACTGGGCTGGATAGCTCGGCGGGGCGGGCAACGGCGGGCGTCCCAGGGGCTGCGGGGAAGGCCGGAGCTCTCGGTTTAGGACATTCTCTGGAGGCAAGGATCGTCCGGCGGGAAAGCCACAAGGCTCAAGCGGGGGCCCCTGGGCACTGCCAGGGCCTGACGGGCGGATGTCCATGGGTCGGGTAATGGTACAGGAGGCGAGGTTCTCCTGCTTGATCCCACAGCAGGTGAAGGCCATGGAGGGCTCCTGGGTGATGCCACTTTTGCCATTGTCTGCGCCTTGGCTATACTCGGCCACGTCCATGGTGGTCTTCACCACAAACTTCCCATGCAGGTTGGCGGGCTGCAGGTAAGCTGGGTCAAGGTCCGGTCTCATGAGCTCCGCCACAAAGCCACCAGAGGGGGACACGTCACTGATGTCCGGAATGCCGAACGGGCTGTTGCTGGATGCCCCCTGGGGGGAAGGGAGCTGGTAAGAGTAGGACCCCGGAGAAGGGGTCGGATTGTGGGAGGGACCGCCCAGGCTCTCCTGATGCTGCTGCATGGTGTTGGATAGGATGAAGTCGTAGTCAAGCAGGTCCAGGTCCTCAGGTTCCTCCTTGGAAGTGGCCACAGCGGGGTCCTGGTTGACAATACCACTGCCAGAGGACACACACGGCCGTCTCAGGTGGGACAATTCCTCCTTCCATCTCTGAGAGAAGAGCCCTCAGTTAAGTTATATAATTAACCATGCGAATAAGCAGCTATCACGAAAATACATAACAGTAAACTAAACTGATCTTACTATTTAATATCACAGCTTTTTAATCTATTGTGTATCACCTGCCGAGAAGATTAACTGTAGTGCCCAGAGTAAACAACTGATAGACAATTTCCCACGATGACTGGTTTCACTGTGCTTTTAGTTGTCTTAAACGGGTACTTTTTAAAATTACCATCGTGTATACAAAGCCAATAATTGTATAAATAGTAACATCGAGTAACTATTAAACTACTAGTCATTTTAAATTATCTCCCCAAAACAATGTCTGCACCTCAACACTAATACAAAACACGACGTACAGAAGCACTTTTTTTTCGGTTTACAAAAAAAAAAAAGGTTCTTTACCTAACAGAAAAGAATAAGACCGTCAAGTCAATTCTTTCCAAATGCCTCTCGTTAAAAAAAGCACTATTTTGTCACTAGGGTAAAACATTGAACTCCGGGAAGATCTGCAGGAATACGCGGCTCTATAAAATGCCCCTTAGAAAGGCGCTGTGTAGTCAACGCCCTTATCGGTGTCTGGTGCGGCGGAGTACAAAGATAGGGTAAGGTTAGGGAGGCATGTCCCTCCCCGGTCACGACGGCAGGGACCCCGAGCCATCGGCATCTGCGCGGCCAAATGCATCCTTCTTATTCAGAGATCATCACTTTCACATGTAAGATAAATGTCTCCTGCTCATTCTTACCGAGTTAACTACTGCTCCCGATCCCATCGGCTTATCCTTGACACTGGCGCCGTTAGCAAAGGTAGGAATAGGTAGCAGAAGCATTCCGCTTAAAGCCATATCAGAGTCATGTATGGCCGCCTCCGACAACACCAGCTAATGCAACTCCTCGTCTGGGTCTTTATATCCAAAAAAGAGAGACACTTATACCAGGCTGAGGTCAGGTGCTTTGAGGGGGGAAAAAAACAGCTAAGGTTAGCTAGCTAGCGAAAGCAAACGGAACGGTCAGCGAGGAGTTCGCCGACCAGAAAGAAAAACACACCTCATCCATAGAAATGTGTTTGCTTTTGTTTGTATTTCTCTCTCTCTCTCTCTCTC
>JAODKN010000041.1:30902407-30959284 GCA_026774425.1 Petrocephalus zakoni | reverse complement strand
CGACCAGAAAGAAAAACACACCTCATCCATAGAAATGTGTTTGCTTTTGTTTGTATTTCTCTCTCTCTCTCTCTCTCCCCCTCTCCCTCTCTCTCTCCCTCTTTTTGGCAAATTGTCCCTCTGCTTAGAAGAGAGCCGCGGCGGGCTGTACTTGCGCTCTTCTCCCGGTCTTCTCCGGCGGCGCTTTGCAGGAGCGGCACATGGAGCGTTTCGGGGGCTGGGTGGCGGCGGCGGCGGCGGTGGTGGGAGGGGGGGAGAGAGAGGGGAAAAAAAAGCACGGGAGCGGAGCGGCGCGCGGCGCACCGGGGGCACGCGGAGCGGTCAGCGCGCGAGCGGCGGCACCCAGGGATTCCCTCCGCGCGCTGTCAGCGCCGCAGCCATGGAGCGCGAGCCTGAATGAGCCCGCTGACGGAGCGCGCGCGAAGGGCTTTCCCTTGTTTTTTTAAGTCGCCGTCTAGACACGCCTTCGTCTCCCGGCAACAATAGGCAGTGCAAAAAAGAAAAAGGGGGGGGGGAAGCACGCACGCACGCACGCACGCAGACACGGTCCGAGGCGAGCGCGCGGCATTGGCTGCGTGACGACAGGGGCCCTGGCGGCCGGCGTGCCGCTGCCGCCGCTGCAGCGAGAAAAAGCCCAATGACGTCTCCTGTTACTGTTTGTGTCAAAACACAGCGATGGCAACAGGGAGGTCTTTTATAATGCATGGTTTTTATTTGTTTGCCACGGATTAACTCGTCGATAAAAACGGATCTAAGCCTGATGTAGGATCATTTTGCCTCTGGTTATTTTGAGTTTATAATGAGGGGCATGTTATCTGGAAGACCCTGGGCAGCAGAAATGAAAGTCTGGCCGGAAAGTAGTATAAAACCACTGCTACGTATCATCCCATTTATGCATTGCTTTGGTTAATCCATCGCGCTGGATGAAGTAGGTTTAGTTACCTGTTGCAAACATGTAGATTTCTATGTGCGCCAATTGCTTCTCGAACCCTTTTCAGGCTATTTTTTTGTTCTTAATGAAATTACATGCTTTCTGATTATGCGAAGTGTCTGATTTACCGCATTCTGCTAAGTGATTAGTAAGTGCACTGGGTTTCTCTAATGGAATGTTTATTGTATTATGATGTGAAGTAAAGTTCTTGAATTGCGCTTCAGGCTGTCGGCTTGGTTCAGATGATGCACTATTCTCTGGATGCGGCGGAAAAAGAAAAAAAAATAACCTCATTCAAGGGACCTACAAATCAAAATAAATATTTTAAATTTCGATCCGTATAGTTAATCTTATATTGCCACACGTGGTGCTCTGTCAGGCACTTATAATGTGCCTAGACAGAAACAGTCATCCTACTTACCCATGCTGAGAGCTGAGGACCCCCTTTATCTATTCCTAACAGCAAACCTTTCATGAACAGCAGACAGTGTATTGTTGTCAGAAGAGAATCACTTTGCCTGGACCCAGTTAAAAAGAACAGTATAATGAGAGTGAATGACAACAGTACATTTTTATCTGTGCACAAGTACCATTCATTTATTGCCATGGTTGTGTTTGCTTGCATAAGGAACGACGTGGCGAGATTAACAATCAAACTTTTGAAAATAGCACAGGAAATCTGGGCCTGGAAAAAGTTCTCTAACTTTGTAATCGGAACCCTTTTGACTGGAAATTCTTGAATGTCAGGTTTTCTGTTCTAGAGTTGATTTGAGATTCTATATTTGGCAGGAATTTTAAAAGCACGTCAGGTTAAGTCTTTCCTGTGAAACCGACATGATGACCAGGGATCAGAACCAACTTAACACCAAACGCTTGCCAGTTGAGCAGGTTGGTCCACTGGTCAAAAGGCTTGAGTGCATGGTTTAGGCAGTCAGTCGGCCTTTTACCATTACCCCGGCGGTGATGTCACCATCATGGCTGACTCACATGCAAAGGACTCTGCTGCACTGTCCCTTTCTAAATACCCACAGAAACCTCAGCTGACTAATTGGATTTAGTCTCCAGCATCCCAGTAAAAGTACCCCAATGAGAAACCAGCCTAATGACACTGGTTGCACCTCTGAGTTTGACATGATTCAGAAAATGAAGAACTAATCACTGTAGGTAGCAGTATTAAGAGTTCATCCACCAAAGGGTTACCTTTTGTACATTCCACATGTATATTTTTAATGTCTTAAATTGTCACCATTAAAAAATGGTGATTGTAATGACCCGTGAGCATCATTGGTAATATACTTTTGTTTCATTGTGACTGTGGTAATTTAATTGTGCATATTGCAATAAAAATGGTCACCTCTATGTTGAGCCAACAATGGTACTTTATGTAATGCTGAAATATACATTTGCATATCTAAATGAAATTAGGTTCACATTAGCTTGTCTGTCCATCTATTTTCCGCACCGGCTTGACCTTTGCAGGCATATAAGCTTGTATCTCATATTTTCTGAGTTATAAAGAGTGTAAAGAATTACATTTTAGTAAGATTAAGAAAGCGCACTTACCGTTTTACATTCCTTTACGCAATCAGATTGTTCCTAAATAAAAATGAAAACCTGTTGAAATCAGATATGTAACACCGTTTTATTAAGGCGTAAGCACTTAATTGTCATTGAAACCGTAGATGCATTTTGACATGACAAGACTTCAGGGGAAATGAGAAATCCGTGCCTTTTGATCTAACTAGTCCTGCCGCGGTACTAGATGAGCCAGGTGGCTCACATTCTTTCTGGTGATCCATGGTGCTAATGTTCACTTCCACACAACGGCTCTTGGTCAAATCGCGACAAGATGCACGTCATATTGTAACAAGTTGCCCACGCATTTAGCTATTCGTGTGAAACCACTAATTTTTCTGCCGTCTCTCACCTCCATGTCAGTAGGTCTGTGGATTTCCTGACAAAAGCTCGTCTGTTCATTTCGTGTGGTGATGGGTTGCATCCACCTGTGCACAAGTTACACAAATTAGCTGTTGCTGTTTTCTAATTTGGTGATGGGAAACGAGAGAATATTGATGATAAAGATCGATACTGTTTTTCATTGGGTGCAGCGTCTTTGCTGCAGTGTCTTTCTCACAATGCAGTGGCTCGCCACACTCTCCAGCTTACACTACTGAATGCATCCAAATGTAGCATGAACCTGGTTTATAAATATCCTTTTATGATGATAAATATCTTATTGTGACTGTGTTGACTTTAATACAGTGGCTTAGTCATGGCTCATATCCTCCTGATATTTTGCAAACCCTAGAAACCAAACATAGAAATACCAATATATTCCTGATCTACTTTCTGGCACACAAATGTGCACTGATGATTTAGCAAGTTAAAATGGAATTATTTTCTGTCTGAAATCATTAAACCCAGGTAGACTCTCACTTGCATAAGTATATAGTGTTAGTTTAAAACATTTAGTTTATTGCCTTGGTATTT
The DNA here is from genome assembly GCA_026774425.1 of Petrocephalus zakoni. NCBI lineage: Eukaryota > Metazoa > Chordata > Actinopteri > Osteoglossiformes > Mormyridae > Petrocephalus > Petrocephalus zakoni. The sequence goes on along the minus strand of JAODKN010000041.1, from coordinate 30,955,863 downwards.
AGTAGTGTGATACATTTAAAATATGTCAACATTTCCTCTGTCGAAACTGGAGAATATATGATTCATTCATATATTCATGTATAGTAGAAGTTAGCAACCAATTAAGTGCTCCTACAGAGACATTTAGCTTAATATATGAACAAACTTAACATTTTTGACCATGACAAATACAGTGATGGTGACTTTTGGAAATTTAATACTACATGGTAAATCGGCAGAACGGACAGCAGTGGAAAAACTCGGTTAATTCCCAGAGATGTAGTGATCCCTTGAACATAGTGTCAGCAAAGCAGGAAGGCTTTGAAGTCCAATAGATAGGAAGTGCTGTGAGGTCGGGTGCAGACCAATGAAGCAGTGCTCCTTCCAGACTGGCACTAGCAGGGGAACATGCTGTACCTCCGTGAAGATCCAGACGAGGTCCTGATCCAGAAGAATGACCGTGAAAGCCTCCTGTTACTCTGCTAGCATGTATGTTAGGTATTTGGTACAGGTATATAATTAAAACGGGTTTAAAAACTATTTAAATATCAGGCTTTTATTAACTTTGACAAATGGGTATAAGATAAAAAATATCACAAATGTGTGATTTAAGCCTCTTTACCGGAATGTTATTATAAAATACTGATACATAAAAAAAAATATTCAACCCATGGCCTGGTATATGTGTTTGGAGCAGAGTTTGCAGGACATAGTGCACTCACAGGACTGTACTTTTGTGGGTTTATTTTTACTGAACATTTCTCGAGTTTTTTTGAGTCCTGGATGTAGCATCTGTGCAGTTTGCAGAGCGCTGGATCTGGGATTTGCTGGATGGATGGTCCGCTCCGTTGGGGCTGGAGTGTTTACAGGCTCCATGGTGGATTCCGGCCAGGCCTCCGCCGTGCCCGCTTTCCTGGCTTGGGCGCTTGCGTCACGCTGGGCCCGCCGACGTCAGCGCTCGGCGGAGGGGAGAGATCCAGCAGGCCCATCGGCCGTCCTGGCCTCTGTCTGCTGTGGGATTCCACAGCCGCTTTAAGTATGCCGGTTATTTTTAACTCGTGACGCAGCACGGCGGAAAGCCATCCCACTTTTCACAACAATGTTTCCCTTCAGCCAGGAGGGGAAATGGACAGCGGCCATGCTTCCTCGTCACATGGTGCCGCCCAGTCAGAGATCCAGCAGGGAGGAGAGGTCCTGCTGAGAGCCTGCATCCCAGCTATGTCCATGTGTAAACCCCCCCCGACTTGGCACGGCCGTCCAGGCCCCAGACTAGGCAGGCTGTTTTTAATCAGCAACTTGGACGTCCGGAGCAAAACAAACAGCGCGGGCCGCAGAGTCTGGTGTCCGCGCAGCGGAGGAAATGAGAGCCTGGTACAACACATGGGCCGACCGGGGGGAGACGCCTGATGTCACCATCCCGGCCCGGATTAGAAACCTCTAAAACAGAAAGAAGGCTCACCGGGCCTCCCGTATGCCTACAGCACACGTTCCACACGTAGGACCAAAGCAAGGGCTCCGTTGGAGAGTTTCAGAGCTACTGAAGGACTACACTATAGAGTTAAATATATTATTATGAGGTGATGATTATTGTATTATGTTATTTTATATTATATGATTAATGATGGTTATGAGCTATAATTTCTTACCATCATTGTTTAGGGCGGTCTTCTAGTTTATCCTTAATCCCATTCTTAATTCGGCACAACAAAGAACAGAATAAATAGGGTGGTGGATTGTGTAACCATCAAACGTTATGTGCTTCAGGGTGACTTCTTGGCAAACTGTGCAATAACATCACACGTTCAAGATTTGACAAGTTTGGCTTATTGTGAACCACCGTGAACAAATGGGCTTGTTTTCTCTGCACGGAACACACTTGTCATACTGTGTGTGTTCTCTCTTCATTTTTGGTTCAAGAACGCAAAGCCCCTGCACAATGGTCCCCCGGCAGTCGGTCGTTACAGAGTGTATGTAATATCAGAGCTCCCTGGGATGTTTCCGAAGAGCTCCATGGTGGATCGTTTCCCTGAATTCCTTGTTTGAAGAATGCTTTTTTATTATTACATTCTGAATTCCGCATGCATTATGACATAAACTCCTTTCAGAGAAATTCATAATGAGAGTAATATGAGATGCCTTCCTTTGTGATCTTGCTCTGTTTTTTTTTTAAACCAGCTCATCTGATAGTTTCATCTAGTTACAGTTTTTACTGTTTCTCCTGGGAGAGCAGGCAAACTTTACGGTCATATACAAATGCAGGTGCGCATATGTGATGTGATGTGGAAGGGTGTAAACTCATAGTTTCCACTAAAAACAATATGTGTGCGTGTGTGTGTGTGTGTGGGGGGGGGGGGTTTGCATAGATCACATTTGAGGACCAAAGTGTCCCCAAAGTGTGATAAAACCTGAAATTTCCCTACTTTTGGGGATGTCTTTTCAGGTCCCCATTTGGATAACCTCAGTTTTCTAACGATCTGTGAATGCAATCCAAAAATTAAAAATGCCAAAAGTCTTGTACATTGGTTGGTTACTTATGGTTCACGTTAGGACTGGGTAGGGTTAAGGGTGTAGTGATTGGGATTAGGGTTTTTCCCCATAGAAATGAATGGAAGGTCCCCATTTAGATGGATACGCGAGTCTGTGTGTATGTGTGTGTAAATTTTATCTGGCTTTGCTGGAATCTGCTGGAACTGTGAAAGTCATGTGGGATCTTTAGGTCTTGATTGCTATGCGATTTATAATTGTTTTAAAATTACTTTAAAATTAAAAATGAGCAATGGAGAGTTTAGAAGGATCTGACTTTATATCACTTTTTTCACAAACTCCCCATTTGGATTCCACACAAACTGTCCACTTTACCCCAAATCTAAACCAGATCAATGAGCTGAAAGGCTTACAGGGAGTGTTTTCCTTATAAACTCATTTCTCTCTGAAAAATCACCATTGGGACAAAATAATGGAGAGACCAATCAAAACACACACACATTAAGTGCTTTAATAGTCACCCATGAGCTTGTTCTCAGAGGAAAAGTGAGTTCCATGAACACAGTGTTTGCATGCATTCACCTACCATTAGTATGCCACATTAATCCTGGCAACAGCAAAAGAAAGATCATGTAATCCCTGATTCACCCGTTGTAGTCCAGCAGAGGTGAGTTTTGGTCGAGTCTCTTTTGTGCATTCTGAAGAATCCCACGATGCACTCCCATAGGCTCATTGTTGTGCATTTTAGAGGAACAGGTTCCACAGCGTGACTGACAATACACTGGTCTAGCAGTAAGAGTGATTCGTGACTGGAGAAGATGTCCTGCATTTGCTGCGACGGAGCTACTCTTAGAGCCACATTTAAAAGCTTTCAGAAAGATCTCAAGCATATGGAGATCACAGTCCAAAATTAGCCGAAACTCAAGACACAAAAGAGGGACGAGATGAAAAGTCGTTAGGGAAATATTTTTGGGAACATCAAGCATTCTTTTTCGCAAATGTTGTGGAATCCTGATTGATAAATCTCCCCTGTGCTAATAGTTGTATTTATAGTCTCTATTATTGTCTTATGACTCCCAGCATTGCGGCCATTTGCTGAGCGTCTGACATATTTTGCACGGGGGCAAATGAGGCAATGTGGCCTTTGGGGGGGGGGGGGTGTTCAGGCCTTTGACTGCCTGAAATAAAGAGTCAGCGCTGGGAGCTGAAGTTCTGTCCTTTGCCAAGTTGAGTCGCCCCCCCTTTCAGGAAAGCAATCAAGGCCTTTCCTTCGAGATAGATGCTCTTTGACATAACATTTCAACATGATCCTTTCAAAAACAGGTTCAGCACGCATGTTTCTGACAGGTATAAAACAATAGCGATGTCATGCCTTAGAAAATGCCTCCGTTCTTTAATATATAACATGGGATGATCCACAGGTATACATTTTTTTGTGTCTTTACAGACCAAACTGAAAAACACAATCTGTAACTGATTTTCCATGCAAGGAAGGAGATATCTTAGATATTAGTCTATGGAGAACTGCAAGAGGTTTAAAAGTACACATGTTGTTTAATATGAGCTTGATTTACATTTAAGAGGCTTACATATTTATTAGCATGTTTATTAGTATCAGTATATTTCTTAAAAAAGAAAATTTTGCTAAGTCTCATGTTGGTTAGGCTAACGACAATGGTGCCGTGCTGTTTTCACTTTTACCTTTATTTTAACGATGTGCATAAGATTAAATTTTTTTTTGTATTTCAAGTAAAAAAGGTTGGGCTTACTAATTATAAATAACAGTAAAATTTATTTTCAGCTCTTTCAATACCAGTTAGTATTTTTGCTAATCAAATAAACAGGTAGTAAGAAGTGATCATTCATTGTAAAAATATTTCAAAGGAACTTCTGAGATTTGCACGGCGAGATTTTCCCAAGTATATAATTTTGATCATTGCATACTTAGTATTATCTTACTTATTTTGTCTGTACCATGTCTTGAGTTGTAAAAAGGTTAAGACTCCTGCCTCCTGCAAAGTCATGTATTTAAAGGGACACCATCCTGAGGCAGTCAATGGCATGTAACATCACCCACACGCATACACTCCCACATCCACGCCCAAGCCCATACAAATACCCACATACCAACACACACCCAGGTCCACACCCAAGCACACACCCAAACCTACACAGCAGGAATGGCCCAATATGCATAAGGATGTCTCCTAAAACATTGTCTCCATATCCTTTTTTTAACTCGTCTTTCTCCAGCAGATAATCTGCCACAAGCTCATTATATTTACAGACCTGATCCTCTGTCTGGGTCTCCTGGTGCACACAGAAGACATTGTGGGTCATGTGATGATTGCCACCCTTGCAAAAGACAGCTGTAGCCGTGTAATTGCACACATAGAGAAACATGACAGTGATGATGTTGCTTCAACCGAGGACTGTTTGGGACATCAGATAACCCACAGAGTTAATGAGATGTTAGGGAAATAAACAGAGAGACAAAAATGTTGCCTGTACCTCGTCCCAGGGCGAGTGTGGCAGGGGAATGAGGAAATGTGATTATGGTATGTTTACAGCAATCGCTTAGAATTAAATATTTACTGGCACTAAATCAGTATGCAACCATGTTACATGAGCAGCAGCTCTTGCTGTACTTACCATTAAGAATGTGCTTTGGAGGAAAGAGTCATCCATCAAGAATCCAGTTCTTAATAAAGCAGGTAGTCAAAACTTGCATTGGCCCATTATGTGGCAAGACTCTAGGTAGCCTCTAAAAGGCAATTCTGCACTGTACGATGTTGTTAGAGTTTAAAGGGAAAAATATTGGGGAGTAACGACTCTGACAGCATTTTTTTGATCATCATAAATAAGTCATCAAAAAAGGAATGGAATTGTAAAGCTTGAAAAATACAAACCCCTTAAGTAGAATCATTACAGATGACAGTACAACGGAATTTATGCAGACACTAAAATCTAAGAATTCTATTCTGTTACTTTCCACATGCTGACCTTCTTAGCATATTTGCCTCAAAGCACAAAAATTGCAATAAAAGAACAGACTTCAATATTCTAGAATATAAAAAGCCAGGAAACGATGAAGGACGCCTCAGAAACTCTTGTCATGGTCGCGGGAGAAGATACGCCCACTGGCTGCTGGGTCTCTCTAAGAAAAAGCTGGCCTTGTAAGTTCAGGGGCATCATGTACAGCACAAATGGGGAATGTAGTGTAGACCTAAAATATTCTCACTGGTGTACATTCAATAAGAAGAAGAGCAAGGATGGCTGCCAGATGATAAGTCATGCAACTGGATGAAAATACACCTCATGAAGACCTACTGCAAGGTATAACATGTCAGCAGTGAGAAGACTGCAGCCAAAACTTTAGTCATTCAGGGGCAAGAAAAGGAGATTAGCTTCACAACACGTTCTTAAGTGAACTCCAGACACAGCTGGCCGGAAGACAACACACCTCAAAACAGGCATTCCAGAGGACGGCCGGCCGTACGCTTCCTGTAAATTCCCCGGCAACGGCTCAGCCGTCCACTCCCAGTGCTGTCACCGACCAATATCCGCCACAAACGTCATGTCACCAGTGAAAAGGAATTCCAGAGGGGAAAAAAACTGGAAACCCATCTGGGTCAAATTTCAGCACTACGCAGTGAATGTTACTCGTAATCGGTGTTCAACAGAGGAACGTTTTGCTGGGAAAATCAAATGAAGGAAGCTCAGAGATGAGGAAGGCGGAAAGGGAGAGAGTGCTAAGCAGAGGCGTTCCAGAGACAATGTGAGGACTGGGTGGCCTTTACATAAAGGCTGCTCTTTATGCAGCTTGATCATATCGATAATAGATATACTACATACGTCTCATTATATCGCACATAATACATAATATAGATTGTTGTGCTGCACATTTCATAGCTTTTTCTCAAAGAAGGTTAAAATGAGGCACTAGATGGTGAAAAAAACATTTAGGACTTTTCAATCATTCCTGAAGTTAAATGCTTCGGAAAATTAGTCTTGGCTGCCAGTTTACTCGTATATAAAGACAAAGGGAAAAAAAAAGTCCCTCTATTAACATCAAGAATTTCAGTTGGAACTAATTTATAAAAAAGGCACGGGCATATGTTCATGGTCATTAGTTAGCTGACTAACAACAAAAGGTAACTTTTTGTTTCGCAGAATTGGGTGTATGAATTGAAAATGCCATTTTTATTAGGCTGACAAGCCGATAATATTGCATCTATTGTTTTATAGCATGCCATGTCAGTGACTGTGCTTGCTACTATAGCTGTTAACAATAAGCTTTAACTATAGCTAGTTCTACTGAGAACATCAGAGAAGAACCTTATGCTGCCTGCCAACATGTTCCCCTTTTAAACTATAATAAAAGAACAGGAAACAGAACCTCCCTTTGAAGTATATTTATGCATTAGAAGGCTGTGGCTACCAAAATTGCTACCATTTCACAGGTGAATTAATCCACTTGTATTAAATATTTGTATTTAAAACTCGTGGGAGAATTCAGCACATTCTCAAAGAACGCGATGATGAAAAATGTTAGTAATGTTTGATTGGAAGTTTGGCACTAAGAAACGGCTAAGTTACCTTTCCTGCCCCAGACAGGCTTGTTTGCGCGATGGGGGCCAGCGATGTGATCACGGGGCGGGTTCCTTCGGATCACGTCACTCTGGACTCGGCGGTTCTGCTTCACACAGCAGCTGCATCATCTTAAGGCCGCCAGGAACAGGCGGCCATGGCAGGGGAAAAAGACGTAGGCTTAATGCGAGCGAGCTGATCTGGGCAGCACTAAGACATTTTGTGTTCTGTGTGCTGAAAAAGTTCCCATGACATAGTTGTGTCATGATTTTCATAATCCCGGTTAATAAATGTGTTCATAATTCACTGTCAGGTAGAACACTCAATCCATGTAACAAATCCATTAAGCATAACGAGCGTGCAAAGTGATGTCAGTCTGTGGGTGTCAGGTGACTCAAATTACTGGGACTCGTCAGTGTGTCTCAGTGGCTCGTGTCAGAAGTCAGGCTGTGGCAGGCACTCCCCTTGTGCTTTGTGGGGGAACATGAGGCTGACTAATAACCACAAATATATAAAAGCACTCATTTCCCTGGACAGATATTAAGGTAACTGGGGTCTCTGCCCTAATCCTGCCGCTTAATGGAAGGCAGCAGAAATGAGCGGCAATGAGAAGACAATGCGAAATGCACCAATGAACCGGCTCGGTTTTGGGCCCAGCCAATATAGTCACATGATGGAAAGACAACCTGAAATGCACCAATAAGCTGCCTCAGTTTGGGCACAGCCGAAACAATCATGTGATGGAAAAATGATGTGAAGGCACCTGATTGGGCACAGGTGGGTGGAATGATACTTGGGCAAAGTTTAGGAATGGGTAGGGCCTGCCTCCAAGTGAAGGTAATGAAATGCTATTAGGTCTAACCCTGCAAAATGTGAATTCATGGTAGAAAGATTCATTCCCAATATTCATTTATATATGTTTGTATAAATCTATTAATTATAATATCTTTTACTATAGGTGTATTGCACTTTTTGCAATATTTTCTTATGGGTAAAACAATGATGCTAAAATAATTGTTTGTATAAATTGTTTTTTTTTCATGATTTATCTGCTTGTTTTTCTCACAGCTATATAGATGTCATTTTGGTGCCGTTTCAAACTGCGAATATTGTAGTCGACTGAGAAAGTGGTTACTGTCTATAAATTTTGATCCCTAGCAGTTTGAAATATATAATGAGGCTCCATCTGTTAAGACTACTGCTTTCACACAAGACTTCTACTCCAATGCAAAGTTTCCACAGGTGTGTTTAGTGTTACAACCTTCCTCAGTATAGCTGCCTACTTCCAGTGTGGTATTATTCTTATAAGCATTTTTATTTGTGGTCCTTAGCAATTTTGTAGCCCAGAAATGTTACCATTGTTTGGTTAGTACATTTACAAAGGCCCCTGTTACTATGGGGCCCTGAAAATCTGGGACATACTTGGATTGGTTTGTGTTAGGGGCCCAGTATGATAAGCTTTCAAAAGACCCTAGCGGCTCCCCCGAGAGAAAGTAAACCACAAGGTTATGTTAATAGACGCTGACTATATAGACTATACAGAAATCAATGCTTTATATGTAATAGCTCATTGACTTTGAATTTTTCTTAGTACTTTTCGAGGCATAATATGATGCAGCAGAGCATTGGTCTTTGTGGAGTTAAAGTTTCATTTTAAAAATATGATGTTTAGCCCAACAGAAACTTTCCTAGGCTCTGAGAGCCAGTTGCCAGGCCTTGTTATTGTGAGTGCACCTCCGAGAGCCGCCACTAGTAAATCGCAGCCAATTAAACAGGGATAGTGTGCGGCAAAACCGCCCTCCAATGGAAGAAGAGGGCCTACAGGATTCCAGCTAAATGAAAGCAGATGTAGAAACATTATGTGCTTTTATTATCCATTTTACAAAAGCCTTTTACAGACCTCTTTTATTGACCCTATTTAATTTTGATTCGTGCATCACTTCAGCTGCCTAGATAATTCGTTACATTTTGTCAGCGGACCCTGGTTGGAAGCTTCAGTAGTACCTGTATGGTGATGTGAATTGACATGGATAGAGTTTTAGTGATTTATTTATATTTTTGGCTTAGCACACACATCCAGTGAGAATGCTACGATTGCACGTAAGCCTAGCCTAGCCCATGTTAGTTAGAAGTTGACTTCCTTACTGACTTCCCAGCCGGTTATCATGTTGCTTCCTGTTGACTAATGGATCCTTCTGCTGAAGATGCACAAACTCCCATTTTGGGAAATTCTGCCTTTCAAAACAAAGACAAAAATGACTGGAGTCCTGACCACAAAAGAACTGACTGACACTGGTAGTTTTTTTTTCTTTACACCTTTAAGAGAATCAGACAAAAAAAAAAATTGACTCTTTGCCGAAAAAGGTTTTACTGACAAGTTAATGACTGAGCCCCAGGAAAAAAAGCAGATTTAATTTAAAGCTGCACATGCAACAATATGCTTATGTTGTTGAATGGAACAAGACTTTCGATCCATGTGGTCCCATAAACTGGGAACTTTTCTCGGTTTCCTTGAAGCTGTCAACACTTCCTGTATTATATGCCACTATCAACACTCCTATTTCATTGTCTTCCATTCTGACACAATTTTCTCACTATGTAATGCAGGGATGGGCGGCCATGCACCCCGACAGCCAGAAGGCCTGTGGCCCAGCATTCGACAGACTAATGATCTGCCGTGCCGTACAATCGATGGTGTCTCGCTATGTTAGCATTCTGCTCCGCGCTGTTACTAACGTCTTTCCCTGTGTTGCCAGAGCTATTCTCTCCTGTATTGTGTCTCTAACGAAGTGCCTCTTTACTAATGGTGTGTTACCAGCACTATGATATCAGAGCAGGACCCTGCCCTCGGCTGGTAGCAGTGGCACGCGATGTGCCAACTGGAAAAAGCACACCCAAGTGCAGCGCGCCAAGCCCGATTAGCATTTCAGCTGGCTTTGAGCTTGAGATAGCATAGTACATAGTTTCCCAGTCCAGTCCAGGAGGATCCACAGCCAGTCCACGTTTTGGCTCTCTCCGTGCGCCCTCCCAGTTTGCAAAGACGCGGACTGTCTGTGGGTCCCCGAGGACCGGATTGTGAAACACTGACAGAGTAGACATCAGGGTTCCCGTTACAGCAGTGCTGGGTGTGGGCCTTCCCTCATTCGTTGGAGATTGCCTGTCAGACAACTTACGTGGAAGTGCAGGCAGGCTTCTCAATGATGTCATGTTTGTACCATTAGCAACCACAGTCAGCATGACCTACATCTTCCGCAAATAAAAAAAAAAAAATTAAATGACAACATTTTACAACATTAACACATCTGAAGGAATGATGTAATTATGTAAATGAAAGATGTTTTAAAATAGTGTCAAATGTGCTTTCTTGTTGCACGTTATATATATTTTACATGGAATCAAAATGCCTGCAAAGCGCTATCACAATGTGTTCCTTGAAAGCAATGCATTCCGCAGTCTATCATTTGTGAATTTTTCACTCAAGCATTATGCTTTTGCTTGGTGTATTATTTAAATTTAAATTTTAAAATAGCGTAAATTCTAAAATTGAATGCAAAATAGTCCTTAAAGATTTCACACAAGGTGATTGCTTGTGGAGTAGCATGTGATTGAAGTGTATTATTTGTATAATTTACCTTAATATAGGGTAGTTCTCTTTACCATTTCACTGCCTTGCAATAGAAATGATTGCGTATGCCTGTTTTAAAATGTTTGAGGTATTACTAAAAAAACAGTGAGGGCTCTATTTTCAGTGTGATGGACAATACCAAAGGAAAGCCCAGCTGTAAAATATTACATTGTCCTTATTTTAATGCCAACACTACATATTTTAAAGGTCCACACATTTGCTGGTGGATGGATTAATCAGAGTTCTTATAAAGTTCCAGAATATGATCTCACAAACGGCCTATATAAACTAGGTTGCCATGGAATCGACGTCACTGCAGAGGCCTCAAACCACTAAACTCGAGTGGAGCCTGTTGTTTGGTAAACACATCTTTAGAAACCACTCTGATCATAATGTGGCCAACTCCAGTGCCAAAATTAATAGGTGGGTAATGACTTGGTTTGGCTCCCTGCCTTGCTCTATTGATCAAATGCGAGTTTCTGCACCACTGTTAACTGCCTTAATGCAAACCATTCGCTGATAGAAAAACATACATCTGAATGGAACCTAATGCATGGACTTTCAGTGCTCCTCTGGAAACACTGTGACTTAGCTACACGGAGGAATGTTAGCTTCCAACATTTCAGTCTGCACGACTGAATTTCCCAGACAATGTAGCTGACACTACTCATGGTGCATAATTTCATATTTCCAAGTATTCCGTCTTTCACAAATGAGCCCGTTTAAGCAAACACCCTTTCAGGAGTGTCAGTGGTGCTGCTAGGCTCATGGGTACCGGCGAGCTAAGACCTACTGCATGCTCTCTTAACAATCAGTTAACAATAGATAATTACAGCATCTAGGTGATGAATAAGGGGGTTCCACCCAGCAATTAATTGGTGGTTAATTATCACTAATAAAAATACCATGTTGCATACAAAAATACATCAATGCACCTGAAGGCAGCACACTAAATGAATTTTGCTGATCATAATAAATGAAATCGACATTCCAGGTTCAACACTCATTAAATACACATGACCCACAAGTCTGCAATCTCGTAATTGAACTCTTGTAGGAAGTAATGATCTGATAGATCACAAGCTCTGCAACATATGCCCAATTTAATATGAATTTGTTATAAGCTGAGAAATGTATGACATTGTGCTATGGATGATTTCCGTTTTAGAATACAGCTCGTGTTCAGTTTTGCTGGTGTGCTGCGATATACGGCTTTTTAAGTAGATCCCTCTAGAGCAAGTCATCAGTTGAGTAAGACCTTCCGGGATATAACAAAGTATAAAAGTTTCTTAGAGCTGCAAACTTTCCGCCCTTATGCAGCAAGCATAGTCCTCTATCTGTTCCAGCCATTTTCTATAGCACTTCCAATGCCGAGTGTGCGCCTGGAGAATCTGCCAGGATTCACAGGACACGACGTGGGGAACACCCAGGAATGGGAGCCAGTCCATTGTAATGCACATGCTCACATGATTTGGGAAATTCATGTAACTGCGGGGTGCTGGATTGTGAGAGGAAACCAGAGTAACTCGAGGAGACCTGTGCTGAGGGAATTCAGTCTCCATATGCAGAATCGACCCTGGAAGCGCATTGCTACAGTGCTGGACCACGGAGCCAACATACTGCTCCATAAGCACCAGGATGGGATTAGGTCCCAATCGGCCCTGGCCTGAGACTTTTGCAGTGACCAGTGCCTGTTTTTGGAAGGTTGATGGTTTTAATCCCAGCCTTGGCAGAGTGATGTCACTGTCGGGCCCCTGAGCAAGGCTCTTAACCCCACAAATATTTATTTATTTACTTATTTAAATAAAAACAGTCACTTTAGATGTCTGCTAATTTGGCTATTTACTTTTTGAAAGTATTTTAAGATATATATGATATGCTATTATATATTAGGGGTTTTAGTTAGTGGTGAAGGATAGATGCTTTATTAATCCCTTAAAGTTGCAGAAAACATGACATAAAATATATATAAAAAACACTTACACAATGACTATAAAGCCGAGCTACTGTTAATGCAACTAGTCCTGATGCTGCTGGAGGTGCAGCTGGGGTCACCACCAGTATACTGACACAATTGCCTTCAAGGAACTTCGTGTGATTAAATAAAGAGAACACAGATTCAGTTACCAAGATTACATAAAACATAAACTTTGTGCTTTTAAAACGGCACAGCATGCTAGCGTGGAAAGTACCCTGCAAGGCCCGGCTCGGATCCGCAGAGCTGTTTCCAGCCCGCAGTGCTCGGACAGGGCATTTGCCGTACCGTCTCGCTGCTGTTGCTACAGAAGGCCATGCAAACTGATAGGCGGGGAGGAGAGAAAGGGGGAAGAAAATATGTTTCCTCTTGTTGTGATCCAGAGTATTTCCTTGAGTCATTAAGAGGTCATTACAATCATTATCGCTGTAATCATTAACATCCCAACCAAGCTGTGCTTTCAGTTAGAGCAGTCGCCCGTCATTTCTTCAGAAAATGAAGGCGCAGATAGCATGTTAGCAATTAAACATAAAAACCTCGTGCAGCTAATCATTAAAAAAAATACAGCAAATGTATCATTGACGCCTTCCAGTTGACGACCTCTTGGCTAATTGTGAGAGCAGTCGGTGGGAGCCGAGCAATGATGCCACACATCACGGCTGAGATTCTGCTGTTGCGCTTGGAGGTAACCACCTCAGGGGATCTATCCTATGGCGGAGAACAGCTTTTATTTTCCACACAGAGAGCTCAGCCTGAATTAAGGTGTGTCTTTGCTGAGGAGAGGAATCTGGCTCAGACTGTAAGCGGACAAAGTATCTGGGAATGTCATTGAGTTTAATGACTGCAAAGTTCTGACTCCAAGGTGCCCTTCCCTGCCTATCAGTTGAGATGAAGTCTATATGGCTTAGATAAAGAATCCTCTGAAAGCCTTGGATAATAAAACAGCCAATAACAAAGGGTTTCAGTGATGAAAGCCTTTAAGACATATGATGTGTTGTATTTTGTATTTGCATTGTTTCAGGTTTCCATAAGCTGAAAAGTCTGCGTTCTATTCCTGCTCCGTTTTCCTCTTTGATGACAAAAAATAGTCAAACTGGTTTCCTTGTATCCGTGTTTGCGTTTCCACAACGTGATGATTCTTGTCAAATAAGACCTCTCTACCTCCTTCTCTTTTTATGGCACCATAACACATATGACAGAGTATGAACCGAGCGGAGTACAATCCTTAATCCTCAGTGTAGGCAACAGACCTGCAGTGTTAAACAAGGGAGAAAATTAAGTGATTCTGATATATTGATACAATGTATCGGTGGTCCTCAGATTTTAACCTGGTGATTTTAATAGAACAGATGGGAGAATGATCTTCAATCAGTGCTTAAATGTTACTAACTGTCCTTTCTGAACGGTACCTGAAAAATATAATATGCTGTAATAAGCTCCTAATTCTTAGGAAACATTCCTTATCTTTATCGTTCCTTTATTTTATCTCATATGGGACATACGATAGTGGTGAAAATAAAGCAATTAGGGTAACAGTTAATTGTACCACAGATGTAAGCAGCACTTTTCTCTCGCTCCTGTCGTGTGTTCCGGGAAGAGCCACAGAATCCTCTCTCTTCTTTTATTCCTCTCCAGAATAAAATAAAAAGGCAACCTGTGATGCACACAGTCGTATGTGTCAGTCGGGATAAAAATGCCAGCCGAGAACACTGAGGTGGCAGCGCAGAAGGTGTGACAGGTACTTGCTGTCAGGGGCACTGCTGTAAACAGCTGAGGATGATCAGGCAGCACGGCAGGGGTCCATCGGTGAGACGGAGATCGCGGCTCCGCGTTCAAACGGCGAGCGTCGCCTTGTCACGGAGCTGTTCCGTACCTGAGAAGGAGCTACATCCACCTCACTAATTGGTTCTTGCCTGCTATGTTGGGCCTAGATGTTGGCCTAGTTTGGTCTCCACAATGGTTTGGCCTTCTCACCGGCAACCACAGGGAGTGTGGCTCACATCCAGTGTCTACCATCCATTCCTGACCGGCTGGAGACCAAAAATGGAGTTTGATCATCGGGTCCCGGACTCTCGGCACCCTGCAGTCATCGTACACAGATGATTCACACACTTTTGCTTCAGGTGAGAGAAGCAGGCCTGTCTTGTAAAAGCAGAAATCAGTGTTTCCCAATCTGGTTCTTGGAGCCCATCGGTCCATGTTTTTGCTTCCTCTGAGCTTTTTGTTGGACAGTCCACATTTTTGCTCCCTCCCTGCTCCAGGTAGGGAATTGATTCTATCCTGAGCCAGAATAAGGAGAGGTAGGGGATGGATGGCTGGATGGATGGATGGTTGGATGGATGGATGGATGGATGGATGGGTGAATGGATTGACAGATTCTATTTGTCCCTAAGATGACTGTAGCAGCATCTGGGAAAACTTCACATCTGAACTCGTCCTGTGTCTTTTTGAGGAGTTTCTGTGTCTTTCTGCAGTTTATTCATGTTCTGTTGAAAATCAGTCTCTGCAGTAAATGTTGAGCTATATGACTTCCATATTTGGGCTTACTGTCCCCGCTGAGGGCAAACACATGTGCTGTTGAAGGATACGACCCATTGCCATATCAGGAGTCGAGTTCTTACACCTCAGAGTAAAACAAAATGCTAATGGAGAAATTTATGCATGCAGTCGCAACAAACCCACTGTTAAGGGACGCATGAGCAATCAAGCATGAATCTGTGGACCACGGCTGCACAATTCCAATGCTCAGGGGCCCCGGTCCTGCTGAGCTATAAAATTAGTGATTGGTTCACACCTGAACCCCAGCGTGAGATTAAATACTGGCCAGATAACAAACTGAGTCACACAGTCAAACGGCGAGATTAAGCAAAGGCCACCGCTGCTTGCATTATACCCAGAGGAAACAATTGTTTTCCTCGACGTATTTGCCCCTAGATCTTATTCAACTTAACTCCATTTAGTTGACAGTGTATATTTAAGAGAGATAAATAACATACTTATTGGGAATTTAAAAGAATATAAAGAAGTCTTCTTGTTTGTAAAGCTCAGCCAGATAAAGGCAATAAGTCATACGTCCGTCGACCTGCCAGTCCATAAGATTTATTGCCATATTTATTTCATCCATACCAAATAAGCGAGCATCACGCAACTTTAAAAGGTACAGCGGTGGTGTGAACGATCCAATTCTTAATGAAGTGCGACAGGAACTTTCAGTAAGAGACATTCTTTTGCCTGATTTCCCTCCAGGGCTGGAGACACTGAGCGATCTCCCCTGCAGCTGGTTCTGCTTTCATACGCCAGTCTCAAAACCTCAGTGGCCCCTTGCCAGCCGGGGCCCGGACAGCCCTCACACTGCAGCGCATCGATGGTGTTTACACTCGCTCACTGCTAAATGAAGACATCTCACTGCACGGCTCCTGTAGCACGTTCAGGGGCAGGGATCTGATAACCACAGCTAACAAGTCGCTTTCTACCCATGTCCGCTTAAATCCGCGTTGACGACTTGGATGTGTGCGTTTCAGGAAGACTGCTCTTTTACACCAGTATATTGGCAGATTAAGTTCATTTACAGGCATATCCCGTGAAGCAAGGGCCATTTCACAATAAAGTTTGAAATTTGGTGAATTAAGTGATTAAAACAGTTTTAGCATCTGCAAAAGTAGGTCAAGCTTACTTCCAGTTCCACTGAATACGTACACAAAGCATCGCTGGGTTCCTGTGAGTCCCCTGATTACATCTAGAGAACAGTGTGCCCATTTTTATATTCTTTAAATAAGTAAATTAAGTGACAATTGTTCCCCAGATTACATGTTTCAAGCAAAGGGTGCGTATTTCCAGTCCACCCAGTCCTGAGGATATGCTGGTTTTTCCACCTGTTTGGTTGTTAATTAAAATTCAAAGAGAAAAGAAAAAACAAAACAAAACTCCCAGTTGTCCTGATTAAAGTTGCATATATTTCTTTGATTTGTTCTGAAACACAAGCAAACTCAGATTAAACAGATATCCATGCAGTATGGGGACGGCAGTGAGGAACCGTTTGGAAAGTGGGTTTAGGAAACTGGTAGGCAAAGAAAATACTAGGGGGAGAAACAGAGGAGCACCAAGCATGATGACCTCCACACCCATACATACATATACATATCTATATCTATATCTATATCTATATCTATATCTATGTTTGTATGGGCATTTGCATATGTATATCTGTGTGTTGCTTCTGTGCATGCTTTTTTGGATGGGACAGCACTGTCCCCCTGAGCCTCTCGCCTCCTCCTCCCATTTGCATGTTCTCCCCATGTCGCATGGGTTTCCTCCTGCTGTCCAAGGAGATGCAGTTCGGCTGACTGCTGCCTCTATGCCGCCTGTACTGTGTGCGTGTTAGTGCCCTGTGTGGCATTCTGTCCCGGGTGTACAGCTGCCTTGTACTGCCTGGGACAGCCCGTGCTGCCCGTGAGCCAGAGCTGGAGGAGCACTTATAAGCAAATGTGTTCCTCAAAGAAATTCTGGCATCACAAATAAGAAAATATACTTTTCATTAGTAATTCAGTTTAATAAAAGGTAATTAAGAGGTGAAGAGCTCGGTGTTAACATATATCAGCATACTCTCTGGCTTGCAATTCTTAGGATTACCCTGCAGCCTATTGGCTCATGTTCAACAGGTATGATCACGTGAGCAGAGGCTGTTCCTGCAACGCTGAAGGGATTTCCTCATAAGCGGATGTCAATTACACGTCCCAGCCCCCCCTCCCCGGCAGCCAGGGCGTCCTGCCTCCTCTGGCCCAGCATCCAGTCGTATGGTCCAGTATGGGGCACATGCGAGGAGATGCATGCAGGACGCTGCGCTGGCAGCCAGCCGCGGCTGTTCCAGAGTGGAGCCAGCCTAAGAGAGACAGCAGCTTGGATGAGACTTTCAGCAAATCCAGTCCGATCCTCCTCCTGTGCGCCAAAACCTCTGAGAGGTTAAGTTTGCCAAATTATAAACCACATAATTGTCATCATTTTAATGTGACTTATGTGAACAGCCATTTTGATATTGGTTACAAAAAAAGTCTAAGCGCAGTACAGTTTAATCCACATATGTGAATGATGTATTCTTCAGAGAACTGTGTGTTGATTTAGTAACTTAAAGGTATGTGTATTGCACTAGTCAGAATAAGGAATATGCATTGGCCTTTTATACACACCCACACGCAAACATACATTTATATGTATGTGTGTGGGAGTGTGTCCACATCCTCACATCCATCCATCCATCCATCGGTGCACCAGTACAGGCTGGAGCTTGTCCAAGGAAGACAGAGGAACAGCTTGACTGGGATGCCAGTCCATCACAGGCCGCACACATACGCTGCACACTTTACTGATACCAAAGACCACATGTTCTTAGACTGCAGGGGTTTGCAGAGGAAACCCAGGCAACACCAGGAGAGCATGCGAGCTCCAAATACACTGCGGGGGTGCACCCATTACCCCCAGCAACAGCACTGCCCTCGTTAGGGGCTTAGGAAATTAAAACCTGTTATACAATGACTATTCAAACTGCTGATGCTGTTGGTTCCATGACTGCAGTTAAATCTGAGAGACTCGTGCAAAGTCAGAATTCTCCAGAAGAAAGAAAATAGATATTATAAGACACAATGGTCTTGAAATGTGAAAATGTCACTGGAGAATGCAAATTTATTTTGAACCATCCATCTTCCATAAACAGTCATGTTGATAGTATGTTCAGTATGATAAAAACTGCAATAAAAGTGATAGATATATAGATCGATAGATAAAAAATTTATTTAAATATAAATTTGGGTATCTGTTTCACTTCTGGATGTTCAGGTCCAAAATTCCTAAAGGCACAGGCAGAGGTGAATCAAATTCCTTTGTTGTGTTTCATAAACTGCGTGAATATCTGGCTGTGTATGACCTTCGCATGCCCGCCTTGTCGCCCCAAAGACTGGCCTTGACTATTCAAAAATGTCTACAATATGTACAATCGTGTGTAATTATAGTGGCAAGGAATAAATTACAAAAATGAAAAAAGTACACTGAAAGAATCATTCTGTACTTTCACAATAGCTTCTGGCAGGCTTGGTATTTTTTTATTTGATACTTGCTTGCTGATGAGTTGTATTGCCTTTACCATGCTTAAGACTATCTGGAGCCTGTGAAAACCACAAATAAATTTCAATCAAAATCGACTTAGAGGCTAAGTCATTTCCTAAGATGCAGAACCCATGTGATCAAAAACTGTCATCACACACGGAATCATCGTGCAATTGTGCTTGGTCCCCCTTGTTTAATAATAGAACTCACTTTCTGCACTGGATTTTTTTTTGTTTTGGGCACTAAACTGGCAAAATTTAAAGGCACACCCCAAAATAAATACTAGTCATTGAAAACTACAAGTGCGTTGATAAACTTTGTTTTGAGTATTTTCCAAAAGTGTATTGTTTCTGTCCAGCGCAATCTGTGAAAATACTTGTGTTCGATTGTCTATGTATGCATGGTTTTTTACGTAATCTACTACTAAAAACATAAATTATCACAGCACAAAAAGTACAGAGGCCAGGGATTTTTTTACAGCCCTTAAAATATGTAAGATAATAAAAGTTCTACTGACATGTGACACAGTCATAAAGAAAAGCTTTCAGCAGTGTTGATGTGGGTGGCAGTCCTAAGGAAGAGTTTTTTTTAAATAATCAGTCCAAGAACTGAGAATCTGAACCAAGACCTCCAGTTATCTTCCCTTCCCCCAAGAACATCTTTTAATCTGCAAATATAGGCAGAAAAAGATTCTGATTCATTTCAGGACAATTTTTACATTTCATGGCACCCCACCAGAGCCGCTGCGTTCAGTCGCCATCGTGCCATGGCAACGTGCCAGTGCAGAGCTGCCTCAGCGGCGAGGTGCATCCCAGCGCGCCATAGCCGCGTCTCCGCTCCCCCGAGCTTTGCGGATGATCACGAAAGCCACTGCGGTTGAGGTGTGGCGCATCACATCCCACTCCACAAAAAAAAAGAAAAAAACGTGTCAGTCTCGGGGACGGGATGTAGCATCGTGGCGTTTTTGCGCCGAGCACATACCTGCATTCTCGTGAAAGGTAAGGCGTTACTCTGAAGTTGCCTAATCTCCCATTGGCACCCTCGCAAGCTGGGGAACAGGGTGTACTGCGCTGCTTATTATACTGAATTGTCTCCTATTATTGCAGTTTCTGCACACCTTTTCCATCACAAGCAGTAAACAAGCCCATGTCCAGAGGCTGCGTTTGTTTGCAAACCCATCCTGGCAGAGTAGCGATCATCTGAGACAAGAAAGAGGGCAGGTCGAAGAGCTGCAGAATTGTTCTTACAGTCTTTGTTTATGGGCTTCACCCCCATATAGACCTAACGGGGTAAATAGCAAGATGTAGAGACGGTTATTTGTAAAATAACCAATTGCAGTCCAGTAGCCCAACCTAGAGGTCATGGGTTTGGAGCAAACTGTGCTTCTCTAACATTATTGCTCCTCTTTAGTGGCAAGAACACAAATGGTCTTTGGGGAAGTACAGGTACTCCACTCCTCTGGTGGAGATTAGCATGCTTAGGGTGTAAGAGATCATTGTAGTCATTCCGTTTTAACAATGCTTGCTCCCATGATATATCGCTCATTAATTTGACAATTAATTTGGCAGGCGCAATATATGCAGGGCTTCGTACATAATAGGAAAATAAAAGATGTTCCCGGTTATGTCTGTTGGCCCGGCCGGTTATTGCAAACTCTGAATTGCAATTTAGCTCGACTTAGTCAGGAGTTAGTCAGGCGTAATTATAATTGGAATGCGGCATAACTTACAGTGGTACAGCCTCCCCTCTAGCGCAATTAGCTGCCTTTAACCAACGAGCTGAACTGTAATCTTACTGGAGACCTTCCTACTGGAGACATGAGCATTAATCACGGCCCCTTTGAGCTCACGCTGGGAACTGTGCTCGCCCGGGGAAGGCGGGGGACCACATCATACATGAGAACTGGGAAGGGGACCAGCCCATTTCTATATCCTATCCACTAATAACAGGCAGATCCAGAAATCACTTTTCATAGCAATACATGTGTACTGGTAGTTTCTTTTTGATTGACCTGGTTTGGACCAGTCTGCTGGCTCTGTGGAGAGCTGCGTGTCCTCACACCACCAAAGTGGGGGTTTAAATCTGCCCCAAGCGGTGAGACTTTCCTTCAGGTCCCCAAGTTTTCTCCTGCAGTCCAAAGACATGTGGACAGGTGATTTGGTGTCTATAAAGTTCACATTGCGTGAGTGCGCTTTGTGTTCTGTCCAGGGGTGTTTCTCTGCTTGGGACAGGCCCAAGTGCTTAGGAAATGACTGATTGAGTTAGTTAATGAAATTGTAATTAAATTTATAATTTTATTGTGTTTAAGATTGTTTAGATAGTATAAACATTAATTACACAAAGATTTTTGCAGCACTCAAAATCCAACCCATCAGTCTTGAATTCTAGCCTTTGTGTGTAGATAAGTTAAAATGTAGTTGCATTGCTTGAGAGCCGTGCAGATTAAGGAGGACATGTCTTTCCGAAGAAGCTCCATCTGGTCATGGTCCTGGAGAAGTTCACCATGTTTGTGATTGCTCTGGATTGGGGGAAAAAACAATATTAATCCACTTTTCTTTAGTAAAGAATTACTATAAGCTGAAAAATTATATAAAATTAAAGACTATATCATATTATTGTAATTGTGTAGGACTATATGGGCAAAAGTGTCTGTGTAAAAACAGAAATAGTAAATAAGAACTGTATAATTAAGTTAAAAATTGACTGAAAGTTATCATGATAAACAAAAAATAGTTCTCAGTTTGTACTCTTCACACCAAATAGCATAAAATGCTAAAATAGAATAAAGTAGCATAAAATGAAATAAAAATAAAATAAAAATTGCAATTAAACATTGATCCAAAGAGTATATCTTGAACTGGACTGTTTTTTTTACCTCTGAAATGGAAATTCTGACTCTCCAACATCTTAATTTGGCAATAATATGTGTCCTGAAAATGTGGAAGATTTTTCCTACGGGCCACAGACGCATCAATACTATTGGCCGCTGATACCTGGAGACCAGCAAGCCACCCCTCAAATTCCCCAGCGCATTCTTTGGTAACCCTAAATGAGGTTATCACTTCAGTCCCCCCAGATCGTGGGCTGTGCGAGCAAACCTTTGTTAGTCTATGACATAAAATACAGACCGAAATGCAGCCTTAATCACACTGTGAGTTTCTGACCAGAATGAGTGAGAGCTCACTGAATATCTGCACCACTCATAAAGCTGTGCAGGATCCTCTGAGGAGTCCTGGCTGACACGTACCCTTTCGCTTATTTACTGTTTATACTACGATTCCCTTACTGGGACGCCCTGGACGCCATCCTGTTAGATTATTCCTAGGGGAACGAGCAACACACATCAAGAAACAAACGCAAGACTAGTGGCAATTGCAAGTGTAACCGTGGGGGATCTGCCCCGTTGACTGAAACGCGTAGGCTGAAATCTGGGGAAGGGCTCTGCTTTTATATTCGTGATTCACCCACCTTCCCTAGCTGTGTGTTTATTACAGGGATTGGCGTGAGCCGGGATCCTCTCACAGGAAGTGCAGGATACCAAGGATGGGATGCTGGCTTACTTTATACCAGCAAGATATTCAGAATAATTAACACATCAGATCTCGAGCAATGCAGACCTGATATAAATCAGACAATCTCAGCAGGAAAACAAAAAATGGGTCGTCGTCACAGATCCTAACGCTTCCAGGGAGTTTATATAATGTATTTTTAATGAATGAACACTGTTAAAATAGCTCATTTAAAATGTTAAATGTAAATCAATCCTGTCAGGTGGTATTGTCTTTAACTGTCAGATAATTCATAGTTTCAGGTTCAGTTATGTTTTATTGGGTAGCAATAGCTAATGTAGCTAAGGCTGTAGCAGCTAACCATGTTTTTGGAGCGTAGGATATGCTGGTATTCTGAAGGGACGACAGCTTTGGATAACATGCTTCTACAGAATCTTACAAACAATTCATAATGGTAAAATGTATTAAAGTACAGTATTTACTGCAATATAGATACATTTCTGGAATAGCTCAATAGTTATTTATCTAAAAGTTTTCCTTGTCATTTACACCATCATTTAATGCTGCACAAGCAGAAAGTACCATACTATTGTGAAAATTTATCTTTTTTTAACTGTGTACATGCAAGGATGCAGAGATTTTAAAAAATGTTGACTGTACATATTTTACTGTAAGTAAAATATTAGTTGTTAATCCATTGTGAAAATACATTGTGCTTCTCTGGTAGTTTCAGCTTATAGATTTGCTGTCAGACCTACGAAGGTGAACGAAGGATCTTATGTCACTGTCAATCGTCCTCAGCTGCTTCCACACAAAGCGGCATGCCTGTATACCGACGATGGCATTTCTGCTGCTTTCAGTCCTAAGGTGGCCATTGGCTCTAATGCGCCAATGAAGCGTGAAGCCGCTGCGGACGACTGATTGGTCAGCTTCCTAAACCAGAGACTCACAGGCTGTCTTAGGGGACAGGGAACAGATGGTCTGTATTTTACTGTGATTGCACTGTTATTTTAAGTACCAGTTCTAATCTCAGCGATAGCTTAAAGCTTCAGTGACATGTCAGTCAGTACCTTTCAGTACATATCATTTGCCATGTGCAACTGCAAATGTTAATACATTGGGTGATTTAGTTAGATTTTGATGCACAATTATATAGCGTGATCTACAAAACAAAATGATTTATTTAATTAAAAATTTAATTAGGAAAGATGGTCATCTGTACGACGTCATATATCATACAGTATTACCGCGTTTTACCGCTTTCTCACACTTTCACCCCTTATATTTAACAAGCAGGGATTTTCTCCTCTTTGTGGAATTCCTTTCCCATGGTTCCCTGTGGTTTCCAAAAATAAGACTTCTAAATTATGCTGAAGGAACAGGCAATCATGCAACCATAGTGTTTATCCTCCTGGATGGTTCCTTCTGATTGAGAAGGAACACACATGCCCGCAGAATGAGGTTAATGCAACAAGGGCGAGATGGTATTTAAAACTTCATACCGCTGTTTCTGAGTGTGATGGGACTTCCGATTATTGCTTTTCATGTAGAGAACCAAAATGACAGTGTGGCTACATTTCTGGGCATCGTTTAAACTTTTAAAAATGCCACTCTCTAGCATGATCCCTCCTTGGTGGTAATATAATGTGCAGTCAGGCGGAAATATATTTTTAAGTCGGAGAAGTACAGCAATATCGGATGTGACGGCTGTGAAGTGCAGGTCCGTCACTGATTGTCCAAGCGCATTGAGCGCATTCCCCTTTGCGCTTTAAACATCAAGTGCTTTATTGCTGCCTCCTGCTCAGATGGACTAATTCTGATTTAATCCTTGTTCATTTCACGTTCTTCGGGTTTAACAGATCTGCTACCTGATACCTTCTTCATTGGCAGGAATTTCTCCACTTCACCTTCATTTTCTCTAATTTCTTACTGAAATACTATCTACCATATTGCAGCAACTGTTAATGTATTTATTGGAACAATTTCATAATAACAACCTGCAATAAGCTCCCAGACTTGTCCTCTTTACTGGCGTCTTATGTCACGTGTCATGCTATCTAATACTAATAATACCAAAGTTAATTTGGTGCGACATACTGTAAATATTTTTTTACATTTTTTGAAGGACAATTTAGACATTGTTTAAGCATCTGCCCCACCCCAGAGATGTGTCACATGACATCAAAAAGACACATGTTAGGCTAATTCCAACTCCGTAGTGTGTGTAATCATCATTGTGGTAGGAAGATATTGGGTGGTACCACAGGAACCTCTCACCTCACTCAGCCGGTAACCACAGCCTTGCGCTACCAGTCAGACCTGTCAGCTTGTTGGGGCCAGAGGCAGGAGAACTCTAAATTCATTTCCATTGGAATTTTTTAACTACATGAGAACCATGCGTGTGTGTAACAAACCGCTCAAGTCCTCGGCTGTCACATGAAGGTATTTCCTCGAGGCTGTTTTGGGTGTTTGGTTGTTTTTTTTCCTAACGGTAAAATCACGGACGTTGGTGTTTTACTCCCCCCCCCCCCCTCCCAAATAGAAGTTCCAAATCAAAATCAGCTGGGTCACCTTTTTCTAAGCATTTGTGGATATGCAGATTCATGCAATTTAATTTAACACCAATTTATCAGAATATCTCTTTATGTTGTGAAGCTAAACAGCATTTTGAAACATATTACCATAGGTCTTTATTCATTTTTGCCATTAATCACATAGAGAATATATATTCTCAACGGAATGGGAAAGTACAGGAGTCCTCACTGATGGTAAAGGCGAGCTGACCAGACCACTTCCAAACGCTATGGCTAATGCAAAGTGATCTCTTAACCAAGTGGAAGATTGGTTATTGTGGCTTTTTAAACCACCCGTATTAGTGTGTCAGACTGTCACAGAGTTAATGTGCATGCCTAGGGCCTGCTAAGCCGTATATGAATAATCCTCGTGGAAGAAGCATTTCAACAGAGAAACACAAGGGATTCATTCCTTCCTTTCACATTAGCCAATCGTATCCAGGCCATACTGTCGGATGTTACCTGCTCTGTGATAATTAGCTGCTTAACTTTTTATTGCTAAATGTATTGCTACAACATGGCCAGTGTTGTACATGTATATGACGATTTGTCAGATATTCTTAGATCTTCAGATTTTTAGAATCGAAGACTTTGACCAATGCGTGGATGTACAAAAAGTTTTATTCTTTTATATTTGGAAAAACTGGTTTGACTATTTCAGTGAAAAGCACCTGTTTAAAAGAACAACTCATTCACAATTTGGACATCACTATCGTTCACTTGGATAGCTGTCTTTGCTTGCAAGTAGTGTTTATCCCCAGACCATATCACATTGTGTAGTGCTTTTCTCTCAGACTGAAGATATAAACGCAATTCTGTGTCATATTGGACTTGGGTACTGATATATCAGTCAGGTTAGAGCAGATTTGCGGTCCGATATCATGCTTTGAAGCAGGAATGACTCGTGTATGTGTGCAGGGTTACCAGGTCGCACGCATCTGGTGTGACACTCATCTCATTCTCACGGAAGAAATCTCACGCCAAATCTACATTATTCCATTATAAACCTAAAATGAGCTACATCGAAAGCATTGGGGTAGTTTTCAAACCCTACAGACTATTTACAAGGTAATAAAAATCTAAGCCAAGGTAATAAAACCAGTAAATAATTTCTAATGATCATAAATATGATCATATTTATTATTTTGATTTTGACAGTCAGAAGTGAGCAGGTGTTTATCAGAGTATCATAGTGACACTTTAAAGGCTGCAAAAGTTGCAGCAGAAAAAAATTCTTGGGAAAAGAAAAGTGAAAACAGTGCAACCGTAACGCAGCGAAGAGCGGGAATGATGTCATTCCTGCACGCGCTCAGTCCAAATCAGGTTTTCCAAATTGGTAATGTCACTCCAGATAGCTGACAAAAGTTGCCAACCCTGGAGTGTGTGTGTGTCTTTGCGTAGATCGCATTTGGGGACCAAAATGTCTCCAAAGTGTAGTAACTTTTGGGGACATTTTTTCAGGTCCCCCCAAAAATCTGTGACTGCAATCAAAAAACTAAAAATACCAATAGTCTTGTATTTGGTTTGGCTACTTATGATTAAGGTTAGGGCCGGGTAGGAGTTAAGGGTGTCGTGACTGGGATTAGGGATTTTCCCATGGAGAAGAATGTATGGTCCCTATTTAGACAGTTATGTGGGTCTTTATACATATATATATATATATATATATATTTGAAGTTATTTAGGTTCAGCTCTTCTCAGTGCCTCAAGTGGAAGGCCCCCAATAGCTGAATCATGGCTGTTTTTTTTCTTACCAGATTCACACGATGTTTTACTAAATTACTAAATACGGAATATTTTATTGACGTATTTCAGCTTTAGTGCTTCCCTGGGCCCTTCCTCGCAGGATTAACGCTGCCAGCCACTCCGTCGTGAGCTCAGTCCGTGAGGCTGACGCTTGTTGATACCCTGTGATGCAGTAACACAGCAGGACGAGGTGAGCTTCCCCCTCCCCTGCCGCCGCTCGCTCCCTCGCTCGCCCGCCCGCTCACTCGCTCCCTCGCTCGCCCGCTCGCTCGCTCGCTCTCGATCCCCGGCCGCGCATCTTGCCCAGAGCGTGTTCTTTGCACACGGCCGCTCCCACAGTTTCATCTTCAGTCTTTTATTTCTTTATTTAAACACAAGTACATTTCTGGGAATTAGTCCAAGCAGTCTTTTTATTACAGGTTCACATCCTTATCCCCTTTGGTCCTCGATGCAAAATGAAAGGGTAGATAAGGTAATTAAGGTTAAAATGATGAAGCTTTATTCCACAAAGCCGCAAAGTTATTTAAACGCACACTGAAACACAGCCAGTCTAATATGCCTCTGCACAAACCTGTTGAGGCCTATTAGTGGTTTTGGTTGGAAGTTCAAGAGAGCAACTTATACTTAAAAATATAATCATTGCCAGCAAATTCGCCAAAGTCTGTGCTACAGTGGCTCAGTGGAGGTTGGAGGTTTGACTCCTGACTCCACCGTGTGGGTGGTGCTTGCGTCTTCTTCCTGTATCATGGGGGTTCCCTTTCCCAGTCCAAAGACGTGCAGTTAGGCTAATTGGCATGTCTATGCTGCCTGCAGCGTGTGCCATGTGATGGGTTGGCATCCCATCCAGGGTGTACCCCTGCCTTGTGCCCTATGCTGCCTGGGACGGGCTCCAGGTTCCCCAAATAGGATATGCAGTTGGAAGATGGATGGGAATCTATGAGCTGGTTTTTATCAGCTGGGCTTTTTCTCTCGGGGACATACCTTGTCAGAAACCAAAAATAACCATTTTCATTTTTCAAAAGGTTCTGCGGGGTTATACATACAATTATATACTGTGGATATTTATCAATAATATTGTTTAAAAATCACTTGTATTTGTAATGTATTTTTAATCCAGTACATATCATTCCATATTTAAAAAAAGACTCTATCATTTGTTTCAGTAGTGTCGGTGGATGCAAATTAGGCTCAACGAATGCTCAGGCATTATTCCCAATCAAAAAACAATTCTGCATACTAACAGTGCCTTAATTATTGTGCATCATTATGTACTTGTATTATCACATAGACATAGGCAGCACTGTGCAAAGTCTTCCAATCGCCTTGTACTGTCATGTACAATAACAATAAAGAATTGATTGAATGAATGAATGAATGAATGAATGAATGAAAGAGGGAAGTCCTAGGCAGCCAAAGGTTGGTTTAAATACTGGGTTAATTTTAAGAGAGATTCTTAAATGGCTTACCTGACAGACACTTCGACAGACATAAAATCATAACTTTACACCAACTTAACAATTTAAACATAATTATGCTTGGCCGCCTAAGACTTTTGCACAGTGCTGTACCTGCATTTTGTACTGTATTGTATTGAATGCTGATTGTAGATGTCCAGCAGTGGTAGGTACATCAGTTACCACAGAGAATAACTATAAGGATAGAGTGATACATCAGATCCTTGGCTAGCGCTCACAGGAAGAAGTAAGCTTTGTTGTTTCATCCTGCAAACTCTAACCAAAGCAAACAGTGAAGACGACACGTTGGTGTGCTCAGCGCTCTAATACCAAAGAAAACAAAAATCAGACAATTTTTTTTTCTCCGATGAAGGAGCAGCAAAGGGAGAACATGGATGAGTCAAATTACACTTTTGTGTATATTTGACTGAAGTTTGCCCCAGGTGTGTGAATAACTGCACACCAAGCATTCAAATGTGGAGTTATGCTAATGTATTTTGTTTCGTATGTTGACATGCATTATACATATATGTCTGTCTGTGTGTGTGTGTATATATATATATATACATAATCTCCAATAATTAAAATCAGAAAAATATACCTAAATGTATTTCTTAGCAATATTTTATGTTGCTGTGTATTTAACGTGTGTAAACAATAGAACTGTGAGAAAATGTAAACGCGTTTATTGGAAGTATGTTTTTGGTGTGGGTGCTGAAACCATCTTTACTAGTTTCTGTAAAGCTTGAAGCATACATTGTAAAAGGACCCGCATGAGCCTGCAATGACTCAACATCTGCTTGCCATCAAAGTGCTGTAATATGAGTGCTCATGCATTGCACATTTCACCATATAGAAACAAGGACGTTCTCATGGAGCCTGTCGGTTTGATAATTCACTTTGCTGGCCTTAGTCGTGCTTTCCTTTCTCCCTGCACAGCACTGGGCCTGAATTACCCTGCTCCAGGATTGTGTGGCGGAGGGTCAGGGATTCAACGAGGCCCAGGCTTTCCATTTCCTATAGTCGTTTTTATTTGCAGGCTCATTATGTGACATTAAGTCTCATGTATGCTGTTTGTTATTTAGGGAGGAGATGTTCCCCTATGGTGTGCTAAATGGTGAGGGGAATCCCCACGAGACCTCGAGGTGGGGAAGCCAGCTCCATTGGGGGTGGGTTACATCGTGTATTGGCTGTTGCATTCCTTTGTAGTGCTGTGTACAGTTAATTCTTTCCAGGGAACATCAAAGGCATTCTGGGTATTGTGACACAAGTCTTGTGTTCCATGAGTGCTGTGTTGTCATCACTGTCATATTAGGCATCCTTTGCACACCTGAACACTCACGCAAGAGAATGTATCAGCACGTGGGTGGTTAAAAACTTATAAATAGTACATAACAAATGCAAAAATAAAAATATATCTATTTTCTTTGACTGTTTATCCAGTACAGGGCCATGGTATATAACATTTTAAATAACTATGGTTTTGCTGATTCTTTGTCCAATGAAATTCTCCTCACCACTCTGGGGCACTGTACAAGGAAATACTATAGATGCAAAAATGCTAGAATCCGTTTAAGGCTCTGAAAATTTGGGTAGATATGGATATAGTTTGCTGTCCCCACATGGATCTGGACTCATATTTATTTATAGTGGGAATTCTGTGGGTGGGGCGGGGGGGGTTGTATGTTATGAGTTAGCTCACAAATCTGTGCGGAAGCTGTGAGATTTACTGAAGCGTATAGGGAGGTTAGCCTAGCGGGAGAGCGGGGACGCTTTGCAGGTCTGCCTACATGTCGGTGGCGGAGGACAGTGGGTGGGGGGTGAGAGCCCGTCAGGCTGCGCCCTACGCTCCCCGCTATGCCAGGAACGCTTGCCTACTGCTCACGCCTTTGTGTGTGAGCGTTAGAGTCCCCACACACCTGCATGCCGCCGCAAAAGCTTGACTGATCGCACACCTGCCGTCAAGAACTTTCCTTTTGGCGTCTGTGCGGATTTATCAATACTGTCAGAAGTGTTGCACAGGATGAGTGACGCGATACCGCGCGCTGCCCAAAATTACGCACACGTGAGGGAGACTCGTGTTCCCCCTTGTTTTTGTTTTTTTTTTTCCTTTGGAACACGTTTCATTCGCCGAGCGGAATCGAGCGGTTTCAGTATGACTGTGGTGCACAGAATGTCCTCGTGTTTTGGAAACGTCTGCTGTCAGCAGGCCAAGCTCTGGAGCATCCTTGACGTTGCACACCTGTGTAATCGCCACAAAGGTCGGGTGTGGGTGTGCTTTTCGCCACCTTGTTGTTTGACTTGGGCCTTACCAGAAGTCGTGGAGGGGGGAGGGGGTTTGATCTTCTACCTTTGAATCGGCAAACGTCAGGTAGCTCAATCCTCAGCCAGGATCCCTGATTGCTCTTGTTGCTGCAATACTGTGCCCTGTTGACTCTTTATATGCGGCATCCTGTTGGTTTGGCGGCATTTTTTATGTACTAACAGTTATTATATTGCCATAAGGTACATGCTGCAAACTCTTTTTTCAGCATTTCTTTGTGAGTTTGTGTGCTCGCACGTGTGGGGAAACGGCACCATCATACTGCATATTGTTTTTTAAAAGAATGTTGCGTAATAAGTTCATAATTAACTGCCAGGAATATGGTCTATCTCGCTTATTACGCAACAGACGCACGAAATAATCCTGCGTTTCTGCGATACTATAAATACGATCTGGTACCCCACAAAGATCTCGCTGCAGTAGCATCAGTGTTTTTCCAAAAATACAATAAATCGGAATTATTTTGTGCTTAGTTGGCTGTTTGTGTATCACTCCTAGCATGACTCTCTCTCTCTCTCTCTCTCTCTCCAGGTAACTAAAGAATCTCACCTCTCCCCTGAATCGGGACTTGTCGGAGTTAGTCTTTTCCTGCGTAGGTATTGATAGATACATTCTTGAGTGACAGTTGGCACAATTAATATGCCACAACCTTACTACTGCAGGGTGCACCAATGGTGTTTTGGAGTGGTGCTGAACAAACAAAATGCAGATAAATCTGATTATAAAATAATAATAATGCATTTTCGTTTGATGAAGTATGCCCTATCAAATTAGCTGTGCAATGTTTCCTGTTTACATTTGGAATGAAAATGTTGTACTAGTAAACAATTAGATGTACAACCTAAGGTTCTTCACCTTTTCTGATAATTTATCTGATAATTACTAGTAGGAAACTAATCACTGAATCTAATTTCTAATTCTGTGTTTGCCTTATATTTTTGCATTTTCATCACAATGACCATTCATATGCAGCGTGGTGCACTTTGTTTTATTTTGAATAAACAGAGAGAATAGAAGTGAGACAGCTCTTAAACATACCATACCATAGAACACTGGACAGGCTACCATACATTTAGTATTCCTGCTCTTTTACTCTGATTAAAACAGAATGTCCTCTATGGGGTTACATTTTACAACAGATCAACCCCGTGGTGAGTAGCTGGAACATAATAAAACATTAAATCGTTTCTTAGCAATGAATGTAAATTATATTCCCATATGTGAATACATCTAGAGGAGGAGTAGCTTTCTGTGTGAAGAGGTTCTGAATGTATGATGCCCTTTATGTCTGATGGCTCACAAATGCTGAGTGTGTGATTGAACGAGAAGGATTCAAAAATCGATCAAATTAATTTGAGGATTTGCTAGAATTTCCAAATGATGAATATGAAATTTATGAAAATTCCAAATTTAAAATGCTTAATTAAAAGTAATAAAATACAGAAGTGTAATTAAGGGCATCCCTTGTAAATGAAAACATTATTACTCATCGATTGCTTCTTTGTTAAAGAGGAACGGTTGTGCTGTATAAAATTATGCTTTAAAATATGGTTCCTCTTCATAACATGAGGAGTATGGACCTAAAATTCTGCTTAATCAGGCTCATCTGTTCAAGGGCCAGATACCTGGTGGGTTTTGTGCAGTGTAATTGTGCCATTCGTCCAATGAGAAGCTCAACATCAACTGAAAGTTTTGGGCTACAGTATGAACCAGCATGCACTCGGTCTCCAAGGCAAAGAACCCAGGTTTGACTTTTCAAGAAGGAATTTGTTATGAAAAATATTCTCCCCATTTTACAAAGTGCTGTTATGATATGTATTTTTTAAATTTTAATCAGAAAATAAAAAAACATTCATATAGTAAATTAAATATAAATGCATAACACATAATGAAGTATAAATTAATTTAAAAAATATATAATGTTAATGATTTTCAAAAGTTGAAGATGACTCTGTCCTATCTGCCCTGGAATTCCTACTTGTTTAGTGAAACAGTTAAAGTTTTCAACTGAACAACAAATGATAAAAACTTAAAAATGGTCCATTTGAATCACAGCAGCACACACAATAAGTCCACTGGCTGAGAAGATACTATCTCCCCTCTGATTCAAAGGTGTGGAATGACCTTATGATAACCGAGCACTCGTTATGAACCACTCTAGCACAGGCCTCGGTGGCCTTAGTCTGCCCCCTGGTGGTGAGAGGACTCAGTGTCATTACCCTTGATGGGTTAGCCACGATGTCTGAGACGTTTTTATCTTTGATATTATAATGGTTTTCAATTGTTTATTTCCCATTATTATTTTGTAAACATTAAAAAGCTGAACTCTATATATAAAAAAGTTGGGCTAAACTTGAAGATATAAAACAATAGTCTGAGTGATTAGTTCTGACAAAATTAAACAATTAAACTAGTGCTCGCTAGTGTATGATTCCCCAGGTTAATTAAAAACAACATTTCATATAATAGTGAATAAAGCAACCCTAGTGATTATTACAGCACTAACGGATATGCCGCTTAATCTCCAGTTTCAATATCATACAGATTTTATATAAAATGTGAAGCCTTGCTCCGTAATTCGGGAACACTTGTGCACAATTTGGGAATGCTTAACTTGAGGGTTCCCAAATAATGTAGTATTACATTCTTACTTTATGTATTAATTAACCAGAAACAAAGTGCAAGTTATGTACTGATCCCATGTTTATTCATCAGTAATTAATAATAACAGTTCATATATTTCTTGCAGTTATTATATTTGTTCATGGTTTGTACTAGAGTAGTAACTCAGTTATATAAATTACTATATTATTTGTGCTGCCTGGGTAAAGTGTTACTAATGATTTTATCCTTAATATTTTCGTACAGTTCATATTTTGCAGACACTTTCTGATTCAAGGTTATATCTAGTGGGACTAATTATTATTTTAGCGTTAAAAACTATTTTAGGCAGCACTTAAAAATGAATGGCCTTTAAGGGGCGCCCAGGGCTGGCATTTCCTCGCAGCAGGTGTCCTCGGGTGACTGGATGTCAGATGCGCTTATGAAGCGTAAGGCTTTGCGGTGACATTTAATGAGGGCCTGCGTGCTCCCAGTAGCAGTAAGTGCGATGCACTGGCTGGCTGATGGCGATGAAGACTGGCAGCATCCCCATCGCACCATTCTCACACTTCCACCATTGATGGCACGTTCACAGGGAAGCTGGGTGAAAGGCAGGAAGTCTGAAAAGCATCATGTTCTACTAAAAGGGAATGTCGGAAAAAGAGCATGTTGAATCGCTTGAAATTGAGTTTGAATGTGCATGCAAGACACAATCTCACACAGACACAAATAGACATCTTCAGGAACTCAAACACGTGTTACTAATTTAATATGATGTTTATTGAATTCTCTTTTATATACTAATAATAATCCTTTAATCCATCCATCCATCGCTTGTCTTGGTCAGGGCCTGGAGTATATCCACAAGACTGGGGCACTCCCTGGATGGGGTGAAAGTCCATCACGGGGCACACATACAGTACACTCACACTGTCACACTACGGGAAATATAGACACCGCTCGAGCTAACTGCTTGTCTTTGGACTGCAGAAGGAGACTGAAGTAAACCTGTATGACACGTTAAGATCATGCAAAGACATGTTTGTACTCATACCACTGTGGGAACCGTCTATTCATTTCTATAGGGAAATACCCAAATCCCAGGTATGACACCCTTAATCCCTACTCAACCCCAGCCTTAACCATAAGTAACCAAACAAAATACAAGACTTTGACAGTTTTTATTTTTTGATTGCAGTCATAGATTTTTATAAAACTGAGTCTTGCTTTGTGGGGACCAAAAAAAAATGGTTTGCATGCCGTCAAAATAACAGGGTTTTATCACATTTGGTCCCCACAATGTAATATATACAAAACCCGCACAAATAGAATGTGGAATCATAATATTTATAATGTCATACTTAATTAAAAGCTATCAAATTAATATTTCAGAGATAGGAATACCTTTACATTTTCCAAGATATGGGACTTAACATAAATAATGTTAAACTATTTCATCCACATTTTCAAATATTTCCATCCAAAATATTTCCTAAAATCAGCATATTTTCCGACTTTTGCTAGACACAGGAGCGTGTCTCCCCCACATGCCGCCGAGCGTCGTCTGCATGGCGTCAATAACGGGATGATTATACGTCACGGCACCAAACTGCCCTCATGGCTCTTTGCTTTGTCTCCCGACAGCATTTTACATCCTTCGCTTTTACTTTTGTCATGTCACCAAAACGTCACATCCAAACATTTCACACACTTTTTAAAGATCATCTGTTTTGTATGAGACAATGGGGGGGGTGGTTAAGCCCCTTTACATCACGATATTCCTGTTTTCCTGAGAAGCACAGTGCCCGTCCAGTCAATTTGAAAACAAAGAGACATGACAAAAGCAAGTGACTTGGCCGAGGACGCGCTTCATGCGTTCCTGATGTGAAGAGTGGATCTGGCAGGGCCAATCAGCAGTGACTACACTGCACAGCTGCACACTCTGTCCATTTAAGTGTGGCAAATTGAATAAAAAAAAATACAGCAATTTATGTTCTCTGAAATAACAGCGATCTTGAGAAGTCTTCTTGGGATACATATAGCACAGGGTAAAGAGGTTACAGCGTTTAACAAGAGCTTCTGCAATGACATTCTGAAGGATTCACCGAAAAACTAAATGCTTACCTAGCCGTTTTACCTTCCAGAGAAGGCTCAGTGGCTCGCACATACTCATAGCTT
The DNA here is from genome assembly GCA_026774425.1 of Petrocephalus zakoni. NCBI lineage: Eukaryota > Metazoa > Chordata > Actinopteri > Osteoglossiformes > Mormyridae > Petrocephalus > Petrocephalus zakoni. Next base: position 30,920,730 of record JAODKN010000041.1, on the reverse strand, counting down.
TGCATGCCACCACAGAGAAGTATGGCTTTCATTAGGACAGGAGACAGTCCTAGACTTGAGCAAGCAAATGCAAAACAGCTAAGGCTGTTTTAGTAATTATCAAACAAATCATTCTGTGCAATAGCAAAATGACAGGCTTTGCAAAAAACTCAAGAAGCAGCAGTATGTTGTGCGGACTACGGAAATCCTTAGGTACGGTAAAGTAGATAGCCCCCGAATGTCGTGACCGGAGGATACCTGGCAGGGATGTCACCGGTCTCCAGCCTTAACCACACCCTCTGACCCACATTGAGTTCCAGGACAGCGTCCCCGGTGGTGACACAGCTGCCTACACTCAAACACTGTGCTCGAAATGACAGTTTGTCCTCCTCATCTACCACCAGGTACCCTGAGAGATCCGGACTGCTGGACTCTATTGTGTACTTGAAAACGTACACCCCCAGGAAAGGGATGGCGAACTTGCCACTGCCAGGCGAGAAGGACGTGCCATAGTTCACATACAGGTGGTTGAACCGGATTTGGCCAGGAGAAGTCATGGCGTAAGTGTGGGCAGCGAAGAAAGTGACCATTGGGGCGTAGCGGTACGAGCCTTTAGAGAAATCTGTAACACAGGGCAGAATGGGAATGCATGGGACCGGGCTTTGATAAATCCTGTAACCTGTAACTCAGGATAAAATGGGATGGCATGGGAATTACTGGGCTTGGAGAAATCTGTAACACGGGACAGAATGGGAATGTGTGGGAAGTACTGGAATGCATTATTTCGATGCATCAGCGTGCCATGTGATGGTAACATCTTACCAGGGGCAGGGGCTTCACTATCCACCCACTTCACAGTGCAGTCGCTGCCGCTGAATGGGAATCGACAGGCACAGACATGGCCTGCCTGTACATCAATGCACGTGCCTCCATTCTGACATCGGGCACTTTGGCACCCAGCGGCTTCTGCTAACAAAAAAAGGGGCAACACCATCCTTAAATATAAATAAAATATAAAGAAAACACAAACTATTTAAAAAATGAATTAAGGTTTTGAAATAGTATCTGCTAGAGTCTCAGAGCCGACACAGATACAACAATCTCATCTTCACATAAAAACTGTGCACTTATATGAGCTCACGTGTTAGATTTAAGTAGTTTTAGATTTGTTGCCGTTTTGTTGAGGAGAGGTTGTTACCATAGATACAACCGACTCTGTTTAGTGTACAGGGTAAAGAGTAATGGTCTTTTTATTACAGAGAGGGAATTTATAAAGAGGGGGTCTGACTTCAAGCAAATATAAACTTGGACTTGGAAATGAAATATGCACAAAGCCAAACAAGCTCTGCGTTTGTGGTCAGAAACACTGATGTCCCCTGAGGAGCCTGAGTCTTCCTTGTACATTCTTCTCTCTTGTCTTCAACCCATTTGGCTGCCATACCTTAAGTCAGTTTAACGACAGCCATCTGGGTGTCATTAATAAAAAAAAAGTGATATGTACAAGGCTGGAGCCCATGTTCCTATCCAAGGAGTCGTTAAAACACCAAGCTTTGATTTAAGCTTAGGATAAATAAAGACTTTAACTAGAGACACCCCAAAGATCATGTTTGTCTAGGAAGTGTGATTGCTCATTTCCAGCTTCTCTCTGGCTTGTTTGGTGCTAAATGACAGTTAAAAAAAAATTAAATAAGTACAACCAGAATTTTTTGCCTTGAAGGTGTGCCTTACCTTGACTGATAATGGTATCAGTGTCCCGCTGATTTCTTCCCTCTGAAACTGTAGAATTTGACATAAATATAGCCTCCATCCTTCTCTCCAACTCCTGGGCACGCCTTTGAAGCAGAGAAACATTCTGGAGAATGTAGGTCACTGTGGAGGTTAAATAAGCTGTGGGATTGGACCCAAGGGCAGAATTATTCAGATCCTGGCTCTCGGGATGTAAGAGCTCGCTTAGGCTGCGGTGAAGAAGAGTGAGGTTAATGTGCTCTTGAAAAATCTGAGGAATGTAAATGTGCATCAGGTCCAAAGAAGCAGACACATTTCTACAGGTCAGCCATGCTTGTGAAGTACTCCCTTTAAGCCACAAAACCTCACGGCTCACGTTGAAGGTCTTGGTAGTAAGGTCCTGCACTTGTTTACTCAGATCTTTGTATTTCCAGGCCAGACCAGGCTCCAGTGCTGGTTTCTTCTTTGGTTTCATAACTGAGGTTATGTTGGTGCCTAGAGTATTCATCATGACTTCAAGGCTCCTCAGACGCATCATGCATTCTCCAAACTCAATGGAGGAATTAGCCTGCTGCAGATGACTAATGGCTGTTTGGTGGTTTTCAAGCTTGGAAAATACATCATGCAATTTATGGGATAGATGAGTGAGATTTTCTGCTTTGTTACTTTCATCACCCTTTAAGGCAGGATACAAACACATACTGGAGACATTTGAAGCAGCATCAGCCTTCTCTATTTGTATTGAAAGGACAGAAGTATTCAGAGAGTCAATGTCAACTTTTAAATCCAATAAATGTTGGAATTTTTCATTGAGATCCTCATGAATCTTGCTCAGTTTGTTGTTTGTGTTTTCAATGTTACCCCGCAAAATATAGTAATCATCTTTAACAGAGTCAATGGCACTATTGATAACTGTCATGGTGTCATTGAGTGCATCCTCAATGCCATCCTGGCAGCCTTTCAATGTCTCTTTCATCTCTCTCTCTGTTTCTTTTGACCGGTTGCTCATCTCATCTTGAATCTTTTCCAAGTATGTAACAGTCATGTTCAAGACATTGACTGTGGCGGTCAGGTTCTCCAGCTGCTTCGTAATGGGTGCCACTTCGTTTTTGTCTTTCTGTGCAGTCCCAGTCAGATTTCGCTTCTTGGTGAGAGGCATGAGCTCCTTCAGGTCACTGGACATGTGCCCGATCCTCTCCTCAATGGCATTTACTGCAACATCTATGGTCCTAAACCTGTCACACAGAGTCTGGTTGACCGTTCCAATGTGACTGACCAGATCCCCTAGCAAAGGAAGCATGTCTTGCTTGCATTGCACTGTCAGTGTTTTAAACATAGCGTCAGTGAGATGTTTCTGCTGTCCGACCATAGATGTAAGGTTTTCAATCCTCATCTCTTGTCTCTGGAGTTCCTGCTCCATCTGCACAATTAATAAGGTTTGGTTCCTCACAGCATCTCCCAAGAGGGACACAGTCGAGGTATTATTGTCCCATTGGCTTTCAGATACTGTTGAATCTCTCAATAGGCTATTTATCTGGATCTCTTTAATCTGAGAAAGTGTATAATTTATGCTGTTAAAGAGAGAAATTCTTTTTAGTTTTTCAAGATGAAGTTGATCCTCAAGGGACCTACATTTGTCAAACATCTTTGTGGTTTCCTTTGCACGAATGGCAGTATCGTACTCTATCGAAGATGCTCGATCCCTTAGACCGTCAATTTCATTAAACGATTTCTTCTGTCTCGCCTCACCAGTTTTCTGGGCAGATTCTAACTTTGCTATTGCCTCATTTATTTGCTCCAGGTTTGCTTTTGTGGCCGTGAGATCCAGTGAAAGACCTGACATGGTTTTAAAAACATTTGCAATATTTTCTTGCACTGCACTCTCAGATGCTTGGATCTGTTCCTGGACAATCTCTTTGAACATTTCTTGCATTGCTTTGGATTTCAGGCCTGTAATTAAAAACACCACGAACAGCTTTATTTTGTTCAACAATTCTTTTATACAGGAATATGTTTATTTGGTAAATATCACTCAGGCTTCCTTTGGGAAATAGTAATAATATAAATGTTTTGAAATTGTCATTTTAAATAAGACTGGAGGAAATATTATATACAGGATCATCTATTCATTAGTATTAGCTCAAAAGTACAAACACATGTTAATTTATTCATCATTTGAGAGTCCTGCCCTCTGTCTAGTTGGAAAAGTGATATTTAAAGATAATAACTGACTTTCCATGGTGATCCGTGGCACACCGTGTCCTCCGTCTGGTCCCATCTTTTCTTGTAATGAAGACAGGGCCTTCTTCATACTGTCCATCTCTGCGCTCATACGTGACATTTGCTTCTGAAGTGTGAGGATTTTTTCACCTTGCTGTTGCGAATCAACCTTCTCTTTGTTTATCACTAACAGTGTAAAAAAGTTATATATATATAAGAATAAGAATACTATACTAAGAATACTAGAATATGTAGTAATCTCACTTATATGGTTTTTTGGAAAATGTTGAATAAATTATAGAACTTAATTACAATACATATTGTATGACAGTTTACTACTCAAACAAGCTGGGGTTGTTTTTTTTTACTCTGCGATTCGGTTAGCCTTCGGTAAGCTACCTATACCATGCAGTTACACTTAAGCCAGTACTCCCGTCTTGGCCACAGCCTGTGAGTAACATGTACACCATCATGGTGTTTCAAACTGAGCTCTTACCTGTCATCTCTTTCCTGTCCCCTGGAGCTGTGTCCTTGACAAGGTCATCCAGGGATTGGCCTCTGGCCTCGTCTGCTTGCTCTGGATGGGGAGGCGTATCTGTTGCTGGGGCAGAAAATGATGTTAATGCTTCATTCGTGTTCTGGTGTTAGGTTTTCTAATTCATCCATCACACAGGGGGCATCTCTACGGGGTCCTTACGGCTTGACTGACACTGCGGGCCCAGGTATCCGGGACAACACTTCCACTCTAGGGACGTCACAATCTGATGTCTCATTCTGTAGATCGGACGACTTGCCACCTGGTACCTGGGAGGTTCAGAAAGCCTTCTGGGTAAGATGCAATAATTTGGAAGCTGACGATTGCCTCTGTTGTTCTTACTTCCAGGTCTGTGAGCCCAGTGCTAACTATGTCTGTTTTGTTTTGTTACTGACCTCTCATGGCAGCCATCGGTTCTCAGATGACATGGATCGGTGGCAATCGGCAAGAAGTCGGAAACCACTGTGGGAGAGAGCCGCGTGTGCACATAGGCACACCAGTTCCTACAATGGGAACGTAACAAAGCAATTTATATAAGAATATAACAAAAACTATTTATCCATCCATCCATCCATCCATCCATCCATTTTCTGAAACTGCTTGTCCTAGGCAGGATTGCAGGGGTTTGGAGCCCAATTCACTTAAATACCCCCCCGTTTCCTCTACAATTTGTATTATTGATTTTTTAAGCGGTCTGTTCTGGTTAAGAAGTCCAAGGAACATTGCATCCCTGAGAATCTAGGAATGTCCTGCTCACGCAGCCTCTCTATGAAGGCGATAATCCCCTCAGATGCTTGTCAGCTGAAAGCACCCAGCAATAAAAAGACAGGCATCACTGATCTGTAGCCATGGGTAGTTTAGAATGGTCTCAGTCAGATATGCCTGATTTGCCAGTAATATGGAATCCAGTCTTGTCTATGTACCACAAAGTTATTTTCAAGGTAACTTTTTGTAACATGTACAACCTAAAACATCTGAGTAATTCTTATTACAACACATAGAATAGAATAGAATAGAATAGAATAGAATAGAACGCCTTTTATTGTCACTGTACACAAGTACAATGGGATTGAAGCATCTCCTCCAGTGCAGACAGAAGAATATATACATATAAAAAGTGTATTATGTACATGGAACCTGAACTTTAAAATGTTCTATATTGTAAAAAAAACACATTATCAAATCTCATTTCAAATCCGCTGTTGCATTTTATTAAAATTCTGTTATTCTAAATGTATAGAAGAAATTACTTCCACTTTTCCCACATAATTTGTATTATTATTACTCAGTTTCACTGAATTGTTTAAACTGGACGTAGATAGTATTAAATCTAACAAATTTATACTTTATTCCTTATAAAACCTTATAAAGCACAGTTGTTCCTTGGAGTGAAGTCCAGTGCAGTACACCTGTGCATTTCCAATCGGTGGTTGAAACAGTGAAGCGACGTACAGTGTATAGCATGCTGGCAAGAGGCCCTTATCTAGCCTAGTGCCATTGACTTGGCTATGTGGATCTTTCCTTCTGCACCACTGCCAGAAGGTGGTGCTGTGAGGATGATGTCTTGCTTCACGAGCCACATCGTCACGTGCTGTGGGACTCCATCCTCCCCAGAGGTCCCTTGTGACTCATAGTGAATGAAACATTAAGTTGGTGTGTGTGTATGCGTGTGTATCCCCACAATGTGATAAAAACGTGTTACTTTTTACCTTTAGTCCCCCCCAAGGATAATCTCAATTTGATAAAAATCTGTGACTGCAATTAAAAAACTAAAAAGAATTATTTGGTTACTTATGGTTAAGGTTAGGGCTTGCCAGTAATACAGCACAATACCCAAAATGTGATAAAGCCTGAAACTTCCTTACTGTTGGGGACGGTGTTTCAGGTCCCCATCTGGATAACCTCAGTTTTATAATAATTTGTGAATGCAAACAAAAAAGTAAAAATGCCAAAAGTCTTGTATTTGGGTTGGTTACTTATGGTTAAGGTTAGAGCTGGGTAGAGGTTAAGGGTGTAGTGATTGGGATTAGGGTTTTTCCCATAGAAATGAATGGAAGGTCCCCATTTAGATAGGTACGCGAGTCTGTGTGTGGTCATGTATATATTAATTACATTGTGGGGACACAATGTCCCCACAGTGGGATAAAAAACTGTTACTTTCTACCTTGTGGGGACATTTTTCCAGAATAACCTCAATTTTATAAATGAATGAATGGAGTGTCCCCATAAAGATAGGAATACATGGTATGTGTGTGTGTGTGTGTGTGTGTGTGTGAAGCAAGCAATAGCAACAAGTCTTGTTGTTAGCCCTCGGAAGGGATGTAGGTGCTGGCCTGAGAGAGATGCCACTAAAGAGTTTTTACCACTTTCTGCAGGGACCATTTGACCCTACATGCTCACAAGCGATGCATAAATCCGGCTGCATGGTGCATGCAAAGCACCAGCCAGCCTCCCTCTCCTGCTGCTCCCAGCTGTCAGAGGAGCCTCTCCTGTGCTCTCCCCTTCTTTAAGAGATTAATCTCTATTATTCTCCGCCTGCGATGGCACCTGACAATCCAGATGTAGGGTTTCACAGTGGATACTGACACAATTGTTTTACAGATTCTCATTGCAGCTGTGTTTGCAATGCCTGTTTCAGAAAACTAACACATGAGGTCATTGTGATACACAACGAATGCATTACTGTAATCAAATTAAATGTAAGTATTGTATGTATGAGTAAATGTGCTGGATAAAAATGGTTTGATAATGGCGAAATTGATTGCAGATTTCTTTTTTACATACTTGAACACCCACAACTGCCAGAAGCACACTACAATATTTGCATAATAAAAATTAAATAATAAATAATACAAATTATTGTCATGGTGATGTCATCTGATTCAGTCATACACCTACCTGGGCCTTGAGGTCTCAAAACTGGGCTTAGTGACAATTCTCCTGTTATGGGCCTGTTCTGGAGTTTTGCTTAAAGGACTTCTCCCCCTAAATGCATTATGATCCTTGTTGTCCTGCGGGAGGCCTGGGGGGCCAGAAGTGGCAGCTGTTTTCTCTGTTGCCTGGCTGTGCTTTGTGGAGTCAGCGCTGCGGTTGGTCACATATAACATCCTGAACTCCGCTGTCTTGCTTTTTCTAAGTTGAGGTCCATCTGTAACAGGCGTAAGGTTGCCCGGTGCTCCGTCGAGACTCCTGTCTTTGTGGCGAGAACTTTGGCTGGTGAAGCTGGTTGCTGTGCTGCTGGCTGTCACCTGCTCAGATGTTTCACTGTTTATATCTGTGCCAAGACCACAAAGGCTTCTGAAAAATATGAGAAGGCAGAACAGGACCCCCCACTTCATGTTTCAGTCCAGGCTTAGCTTCACCGTGAGCCGGAGGACACTAAACGCTTTTACGCCCCTTATATTAAATATGCCTGGCTTGTTACCTGAGCGTTCAGACTGATCTGAAGGTAACAGCCACATTAGGAAGTGCTGGAGAGTCTGCTTCCTGTTTCAAGGGTGTCACTTCAACACCTTTGCATGAGGGCTTATGGAGTTTGCCTGGATATGGTGGTATCACTCGTGAAAAACATGAGCGAAGCCAAGGCATACGGTTCCTATTTACTTCCTGACTGGCAGTTTTGTAGAAGTTACAGTTTTCCGTTCCGAGGTCCAGATGGTCCAGGTACATCCTGACCTCAACAAGGCCCAGGACCTTAGGCAGAGTTTAATGTTTCCACTGGGGGGGGGGGGGGCACAAAAAAATGCAAAGGTGGAAAGTGCCAGCATCTTGTTCTTGCCAAATAATTGCAATTTCAACTAAGCCCCAACCCGCCCCCCATGCTCTGTGCCCAGGACTGCTTAGTAAGGCCAGAAAACCATGATACAGTGTAGAGGCATGAATTTAGCAGACACTGCTCACCACACTCGGAGTATGGAGGCTGTTTAACTTCCAGTCTCCTTTACTGAGAGTTCATATGAATGTTTAGGGGAAAAATCAAGTACTTTTGGAGGTATTCAAAGATGCAGAGATCAGCATGTGCACAATGAGCTGCTTCCATCCCAGTGCAAAGGGACATAGAGTCATAGAGCCTGATACACCAGAGAAGTCTCTGCAGAGCTACAGGCTAGAGATGGAGGAACAGTAATGTTCTTGGCTCGACATTTCCATTGACAAAGGCTCTGCCAGCCAAATGCAGAACGTAGGTGAAACTACCAGCATAAAGTCGAGAGTAATTGGATATTTTTAGAACTACAAAATTATGAGATATTTCCAAATAAATTTTAATAAATAACAAAGCTGTCAGATGGAGTGGGGTGTATTCTGGTAGCCAGCAAGTGTAGTTCTGGCCCAGGTTCCCCATCTAGTGTTACTGAAAATGATTTTCTGTTGCCTAGCAACCACTTGTTATTTATTCTGCTGGAGAACTATGCAGAACAATAGTGGGTCATAAATATATTCATTGGAATATTTTTAAATGAAAATATGTTCCATATTATTACACAATGCAGTAATTGTTCCATAAAATGATGAGGACCAATGAACTATTTATGATATGTTATAATGTGATCTCTCATTCCTAACTGCAAAGTGTATGAGATTTGCTTGCCCCTGCCATTCACCTTCATACCCTGGACAAAGAAACTGTAGTCCTTCCACAGTCACTCACACACACACTCACACTCACACACACACACATTTCTTTTCCTGTCCATTAATTTCTATGGGAGAAACTCTAATCCCAGTCAGGACACGCTTAACCTGTACTCAGCCCTAACTTTAACCAGAAGTAACCGAACAAAATACACGACTTTTGGCAGCTTTGTTTTGTTTTGTTTTTTCTTCTGTCCTCACAACTATAGCAAAACCTGTATACACTCATACACACATACACACACACACACACACACACACCAAATGCTTTGGATTTTGGATTTGGATTAGGTCTTACAACAACGAGCATTTGGACTTCCTGCGCTGAAAAATCTGTGGTGTTGTTTTGGCACTAAGATTGCACACTGAAATGTAGTGTGCTGAAAGCCTCCCTTCACGTTGGTGAAGATCCATAGAACCAGGAAGGACCAAGCTGCTCTTATTATTATCTGAGAACTCTAATAGTCTCTGCTTGGTTCGTAAAAATTGAGCCTTACGTATGGCACAGCGCCCCTCAATGCAAACAAAATGGGTCAACCAAAATACAGAAGCTGGGGCCCCATGTAATCAGTCCAGCTGCATCTGCCTTAAACCGCGCCCCCACACCTCTCTGTAGGAAGCCCAGCTGGTCCTCTTCTGCCAGCTGTTGTCTCATTAGCGAGAGGACAGCCAGCTGTGTCACATTTGCACGAGACTGCATCATGGATTCTGCGAGCAAGCCCAAACGACAAAAATCCCGAGCAACCCACGACTCCTCCCTAAAATGTATGATGTCTACTAAATAAATCAACTAATAGGCACGTAAATAATTAACTTAGATAATTAACACATTATTGTATTTGACAGCAGTAATGCTACTATTTTTGGAAAGTGCCGTTTTTTTTTCAAATTTGTCTATCATCTCGCCCGAGACCCTACCTGAGCTAGAGGAGGGTGCAGATGCTCTGTGCTAATATATGTGTTGGGATGCATAATCTAGTGCTCCATCATTCATATGGACTTTGCAGCTCTTCCCCATGTGTCTGTCAGGTGCCCGTAGTGTATGTGTGCATTCTGAGGGACTGTGTGTGCACTGTATGGGACTGGCATCTCGTTCAAGGTGCACCCCAGCCTTGTACCCTTTGCTGCTTGGAATAGGGTCCAGAACCATGCCGCTACCTGACTAGAATAAGCAGCTGGAAAGGACGATAAAATAATAGGAACAAGCCATAGCATTAATCATTACATGAGCCAATTTGCAGAGAGAATTCAACCAGAGGGCTAATGATGATAAATACAATTTTGGTGTAAAAGATAACAAATAGCTAATTTAAGTATTCCTTATTAAAAATAATAATAATAATAATTTAAAAAAACTTTACGCTATTTTAGAAAATGAGCTTATTGAAGGCATTACAATCATTGTTACAATATGAAAGTGATTCTGAAATATGTGCCTGTTCCTGCGTTTCAGCACTGTGCTCGCGCCCAAAACACCTCACTCTCACGCCTCCAAAGTGGCGGCTGGTGCCAACTGAGCACTGCTCCATGCCATCATTGTCATTGCTGGTACCCTGCAGTCAGCTGTTCCGTGTTAAAACAAAAAAGAAAAACAAAAAAGACTGCTTGTACAGACCGCAGTGCCACATTGGTGGTAACACTGCCACCTGATATTTCCTCTTAAGCCATTACAATGTTGATGCTGCATTTTTTATTACTATTATCTAAATTAACGTTGTATATTAATTAATTATATGTATTTTATGTGCAATATACAGTACTAAAGCATTACTACGCATTGTAAAGCGGTTATGACAAGACAAATGTATTTGCTGTCCATGTAACCTAATCCATCTTTAACTATTTTGTACTTTGTACAAAATTAACATAAGATATGATTTGTATCATAATATTTATACATTTCTTTATTTTTCTTCAGTCTTCTCTCCAGTCTATGGATATTAAGCCTTCGGACAACATAAAGAATATGCTTGGTTATATGCATAGCTATGCATAGCTATGCACAGCTATCGAGTGATTAACCTTAACTAACCTTAACTTCTTTCTTGGAATTTTACTCAGTCTAGTTAAGAAGCACAAGAAATATCTGTAGAAGAATGTCTGTACAGGGATTGCATCAACAGCGTAGAAACATTGGCGATGAAGTTTTATGCGTGTTTTAACTGTTAAAATTAAGACCTCTGCTTATCTGTTTTATGCTTATATGTTATGGCCATCAAATAGCTTTATAATATATCAGATAAAAAACACAAAAGACTCAGCACTAACATTTTCTGCCAATATGCATATAAATATCTAAATAAAAAATGCATCCCCAAATGGCAATACCAATTTCTTTAAATGGCATTCTACATTAACTGTAGACAATTAGCTAATCATTTATTTAATAGCTATTAGGACACCTATTTAGGGTACAATCGCCATAGAACCGTCAACAATGAGTTAACTGTGAAGTGAGCAACAGCCTTATATTACATGGCACATATTATTCGCAGGGCGCAGATGGCATAGGCGTGTTTTCAGGGTGCGGGGGAAGGTGCTGATGGGACCAGTCGTTTGGGTTTTAGCCGCCGGTACTGACTCAGTGACGAGCAGAGGTGGGACAAACATGCGTGGCTTGGGAAGGGAGCGGTATCGGTTCAGCCAAAGCTGGACTGAATAATTTATGAGAAGGTGTAAGGCTTGCTGTGGGAAGTATGTGCTAGTGGGCCAGGTCTTATAATCCATTCCAAATGCATATGTTGACTTCAGATAAAAAAAAATAATTAAAGATAAAATAATAAAAAAATACCTAATCAGGCACACGAAAAAGGCCAATGTGCCTACATTTACTCAGAAGTCTGCATAAGACTTTCATTATTACAATTTCCATTTGGAATAGCGAGGAGGACACAAAGAAAAAATTATTTTTGGTTTAATTAGAAAAGAAATGAGAATTTGAATACTGTAAGGCTATAGTCTAGATTGTATTATGGATAATATTCAGATTTTGTTAGAAAAATTTTATTTGAAATTGTGCCATAATATATGCAAAATTTCCAAACCTTTATGGGGGAAGACTTGCATCATTGTAACAGTTATAATAAATTATTTATAGTATCATTGTGCAATGTGGTAGGCTTCAGGTTTGTTATGACTGTACTCTTAAGCAATATGGAGGATGAATGAATGAATGGATCTTAAAGTTATGGGGGGAAATATTATCTACATCTTTTGCTTTCAGTGAAATCTTAAAGCGCCAGTTTGGAGGTATGCATTGTCAAACCCCAACCATTACAAACAACATTTACTACAAGCGTCCTGCAGTGAGGGTACGTGGGGGGTTGCCTATTGGCATCACTTTAAACAAAGTATAAAATACATTAACAAACAGATCTTTGACAGTGCATGCAGAAATCTGGACTTGATAAAGGATCTGAAAACAACAAGAGATATAGTCATAGGTGTACGCGTTATGTTGACATGAAAAACAGCATTCTAAAATAAGATGCAATGCACCTTTATACACTGATGGGAAGTTCGTGATTAAAGATTGGTGGAATTCGATTTCTGGGTCCACAATTACCTACTGTGACAACCTTTTCCCCTCCCCAAACGCGTAAACCCGCACAAATATTTTCTTACTGCTCGTTTGGTTTTCAAATAAATGTTTGCGATTTACTTTAATTAGTGTTTTTTTGTATGAGACATTTACAAAGGTGCAAAATTGCTAAATTGGGGGTAAATGTCAGGCAATGGGTGGGAGCGTGTTTTGTTCGGTGGGCGTGGTGCGTGGCGACGATGACACGACAAATCGAGCCGGTCTGGTGCGCGCGGTGATGCGGCGTAGCTTCGCGACCTGCTCCAGCATCAGCACCACACGCTGCCTCCCGGGCTCAGCCTCTGTCCTGCACACACCAGGCTGAAGCCAGCCTTTCGGATTTACATTCATCTGCGGAGAATTCCTAGAAGAGAGGGGAAACGCGGGGAGGCTAACAGGTGTGTGCGAATGCTCTACAGGTTTAAAATTCTCTAAGGTCGCAGGGAACCTACTTAGACATCACCACGATTATGAACGGGAAGAGTATTTTGTAACTTTTGTAATTTAAATATTGCACCGTTATTTCCGTAACATACTGAATATTACACCTGTTTTATATTCTGCTTTTGTTGACATTCGTGCAGAATGAATGTTTGTGCAATTGCTATTTTATTTGATTTTTAGCGATAAAATGCTGCGTTTACCTACGTTTCTTGGCTAACAGGTGTTCGTACCCGGTGTGATTCTTTGTCATCTGTAATTGTATTTTTCTTGTCAGATGCATTTGGGGTGTATAGTGTAACCCTGCCTACATTTGGCCAGCTGTCACTCTTGCAGAACATACGGATGATTGTAACGGCTCTTGTAACGTTGAGCGGAAATTCTTCGCAGAAATTACCGATCAATTTGTACCAACATGGACGCGCTAATGAAAGGGTTCTCGAAAGCAAAGGACGGGGTTGTGGCGGCCGCAGAAAAGACGAAACAGGGAGTGAGTGAGGCAGCCGAGAAGACTAAAGAAGGAGTAATTTTCGTGGGTATGTTTTTATTTGTCCTTTTTTGCCCAACTACTGCTATTGGATATCGTATTACTCTCCACTGAAAAGATATTTAAAATAGTGATCGATAACTATTCCATAATAGTCCGTTAGCTTGAATAAACAGAAAGCAATTTGGCCACTTTAAATTATTATTTCTCTCCTGTTGAGCTGGATTCATTACAGATCCAAGCGCCACGCCAAGAGACCCTTATCTTATGTTAATGTTTCATTTGTATTGATAAACAGTACTTGAATGGCTAATACGCTGTCATCTTTGCATAATCCTTAATTTCCTTTTTATTCATAGGCACCAAAACAAAGGACGGAGTTTCATCAGGTAACCACATTTTGAGTGTATAATATATATCAAAAAATCCAGTGTCACACCACCTCATTATTCATATATGTACACACTGTAACCCTGCACTGGATAGCAGGGAAGATGGTTGGATTACACACAAGTATTAATATGATTACACATATCGGATTTGCATACTAGGAAGCCATTCATCCATTTATATACCACAGGAAATAATAGCATATTTTTAAATGGGTGTAATTTTGGCATTTTCTCTTCTGCAAACAGCATTATTCAGAATCAATCAATATAAATTATGTGCAAAATTGAGTTTTGCATTAAAATATGTTAGGAATGTGGTAGAGCTGGGTGAATTTCAATTCTCTATGAGCCAAATGGCCTGTGATGAGGGCCTCAGTGTCTATTCACCGTGAGACAGCTTACAGACAGACATAGACCTGGCTGGCCCGGAGCGAGCGCATGCGTGCAGCATGCTGGTGAGTCGATCACTCATGGCCGCCTCTGTCTGAAGGTGAGCCTGCTTTGACGGTGGTTTTGAATTCCCGATTAGCAGGCGGCAGACATTTAAGAAGGCCAAAGAGAATAGCGTTTCAGGAGGGGCGTGGCCCTGTTGCCAGGAACGGCTCCCTTGAGGTGTAACTGAGTTGCAGTGTGTCGTTTTGTTAATGAACACGGCTCCCAAGGACGAATGGGCGGCCCCATGCCCCAGCCTGAGCTGTACACATCCTTAGGTGCACAGAAGTGTTTCCTGTGATTACCTTGAGCTGTCTTGGTGGGATGTCTCAGTTAGAACTGCCAGAAACACTAAATCAGCTGTTTTTTCTTATTTTAATTCCCTCTGTGTGACTGGCACAGGTGCTCAGGTTTGTAACTGAGGTGTGCAAATCCCTGCATTTCAGAAATACAGTTTTCACAATAACTATGATGAATCTGTAAAATATCTGTATTTAAGTTTCTCTTATTCAGTTCTAAATTCATTACGGCTTTTGCTTGATATTGAATTCAGTATTTTATAATTTGATTCATACTAGTCACAGGCACCCAGTGTGTATGCTCATTGTCCAGTAAAAATATTCGAGAAAGCAATTAGGATCTGAGGCTGAGGAAGAACAAACAGTCTTTGTGGACTTCAAGGACGAGTGTCTGGCACCGCAATCTAAGCAAACACGATTATGGTCTGTTTCCACAAGAATGAGCTGGACTGAGAACCAGCATAGTCAAGGCCCATCAAAACCAGAGTAGGACAGACCAGGAGAGCTTTGTGTAGGTATTTATCAGAATGGCTTTAAAATAGAGTAAAGGAACTCGTACCTCAGATGAGTACCTCCAAGGCTGTAACGCAAAGCATCTTGTTTTTAACATCACAAGGTGTAAAAATGGCTAGTTTAGATGCTAATGTTTTTCTCCTTTCATTCTCCACACTTGTACATGTGAACATTTAAATATGGTATAACAAGCTCAATCATTACACATGGAATACTTGAACCTGTTTATAGTCAGTTGTGACCTTTATTCATTGATTTCTCTGTATCAAAGAGCTATGCAATTTAATCACAATTTGCAATCCGTCACTGTCTCTTAAACTATTTGTATATACCATTAATAAGACAAATTACCGTGTTTGATATACAGTAGCAACGCCCCTTTCAGCACGCAATCTCCAGTGAGGCCAATATTAATAATACGCTGTCCTTGTCCAGTTGATTTTGCTACAAGGTATTGATTTAGTCATAGTCATAAATCTTCCTTACTTCCACGAAAGATGCGCAAGGTTGCTATGTGCTTACTTCAAATCCGTTTAGAATCCCTTGAGGCCTCCAGCATTTCGGCCGTGTTTCCTCCTCTGAAAGAGAGCAACACTGTTTTTTTTTTTATACTCCAGCAAACACCTAACCTGTTATGTATGTTGTGTGTCGTTGCTCGGCAGTGGCGGAGAAGACCGCGTCCCACGTGTCCCAGGTGGGTGGGGCAGTAGTAACGGGAGTGACAGCCGTCGCCCATAAGACTGTGGAAGGAGCCGGTAACATTGCTGCAGCTACTGGCTTAGTGAAGAAGGAGGCAGACAAGCAGGTGAGGTGGACACTTCATATCCTACATTGATACTGACAATATGAATACAGCCATCATAATATGTGGTTTCATTGCTACAACTTTGCTACAACATTGCTACTATTATATTGCATTTATATTGCATTGTTCTTGAAATGTTTTGACTGTTAATATCGAAATCATGACTCACAGTTTGCTGTACCGCAGCTGTGCCCCAGGGTGATATTTACAGATACTCCATGATTACAAAGGTAGTAGACAAATTGGTTTTCTAGAAAGAAGTACAATATCTTGCATCTACCCCAAACTCCATAAATTCTACAATTTATTCATATTTAATCGCCTGTACTACTTTTTTCACCTGACGGTGGTGAGCAAACCTACCGATCATCGCTACTTTATTTAATAATGGCAGACTAGTACACCACTATACTCTGTGTAGTAGGCTGTACAACAGTTCTTTTAGGAATCTGGATATTTACATTGCTCCAACAACCATTATGTGAGCACGGGAATGAAAAGCAGTCCAATCCTTCACATCGCTAACTGTCGACACAAACCAAGCAGAACATCCCCTGCATGAGAGGATGCAGGAGCCTCAGTAATCCTACTGACCCTCGCAGCCCATCAGATCGCTGCGCGTGCGTCTGCGTGCGAGCGCACACCTGTGCCGGGGAGGATGTTGACTGCCTGCTTCGCGCGTCACCGCGCTGTTCCTCGACACGTCCAGCAGGGGTCTGGAGCGCGGCGCGGTGTCTGTTGCTGGAGTCGTCCTACTGACATGTTGACAGAGACAGATGGGCCCTGTGCTGAATCTCCACAGCCGCTTCAGCCCCTGCTGCCTCACATTGGACCGTGGTGCACATCTCCGCCATATTACTGGAGCTCGTTAGGGAGCAAAGGCGCTGTAAGATCCTGTAAGATCCTGTAAGATCCGGCTGCTTGTGCCTACAGCTTTGCACATCACCCATAACTCTCTGGACTCAGTGTTGCTTCTGTGTCCTAAATTCTTAATGTGAAGTCCTATAAGATCTGTAAACATCTGTAAATTCTATAACCCTCTATACGAGGTTTCAGATTGGTTAGTTAAGGGCACTAGTCGAGTTGTAAAAACAAATCAGGGGGTATGGTGAATTTTATCCTTTAAGGAATGGAACGGGGAGATGTTTGTTTTAGATGGGGGATGATTTTGACTGTTTTTATTTTAGGGGGGATGACGTCCCTCCTCATCCCCCCTCAACTCGAGTACTGGTTAAGGCTCCAGTGACATTAGTGTATTAGGTACTAGGTGCATAGAACACGAGCCTCCAATGGGTAGGAGAGTTCGTCCAGCAATTTTTTTAAATGCTGTTTTTCATTATTTACTATGACTTAACTTATGAATAATTCATTATTTAAAAACCAGCTTTTATGCTGCTAGGAAACAGATGACGATTATGGGATGCCCCTTGGATTCACAGCACTGTCACGCTTCTCTGTTTCCATGCTTTGAATCAATTCTGCGATGTGCAGGGGAGCACGGCACCTTCTGAAGCCTGGCACCTGCCCCCGCCACCATCAGCAATAACCTGCAGCTAGCAGCCTAACAGATCGACACAGCCACTTTATACATCAGCGAGCTGAGAAACTCTGGCTGTGTTAAGTCCTCATGACCTTGGGGATGTAATGTCAGTCATGTTTCATCACCAAGGCGGTTAGTCTAAGAGCAGGAAGCTTTGCCAACTGAATCACTGAGTCTTTCACCTTGGAACATTTTGTCAGACATTTAAAAAACTGGTAACAGACTATTGGCATTGAAGGTAGTACACTGAACGTTTCATAAACGAGAAGGATAGACTCAATGACAAGTACACAATAATAATTACTTTTAATAATCATCATTCAGCTTGAATCATCTCGACCTTTATCATGAAGTGGTGCTGAAATGGTTGTTCTAGTCAGATTAATATAGAGCATAGCCACATTATAAAAATACTTGTCCATCTCATATACAGTAGGACCTCTGAAATGGGCCACTTGTCCATCTCTCATAGGACCGCTGAAATGGGCCACTTGTCCATCTCATATAGGACCTCTGAAATGGGCCACTTGTCCATCTCTCATAGGACCTCTGAAATGGGCCACTTGTCCATCACATTCAGGACCTCTGAAACAAGCCACTTGTCCATCTCCTATAGGACCTCTGAAACCAGCCACTTCTCCATCTCCTGTTGGACCTCTAAAATCTGCCACTTGTCCATCTCTCATAGGACCGCTGAAATGGGCCACTTGTCCATCTCTCATAGGACCTCTGAAATGGGCCAC
>JAODKN010000041.1:30887907-30902307 GCA_026774425.1 Petrocephalus zakoni | reverse complement strand
GCCACTTGTCCATCTCTCATAGGACCGCTGAAATGGGCCACTTGTCCATCTCTCATAGGACCTCTGAAATGGGCCACTTGTCCATCTCTCACAGGACCTCTGAAATGGGCCACTTGTCCATCTCTCATAGGACCTCTGAAATGGGCCACTTGTCCGTAACATTCAGGACCTCTGAAACAAGCCACTTGTCCATCTCCTATAGGACCTCTGAAACAAGCCACTTCTCCATCTCCTGTTGGACCTCTAAAATCAAAGACTTGTCCATCTCTTGTAGGACCTCTAAAACCAGCCACTTCTCCATCTCCTGTTGGACCTCTAAAATCAGCCACTTGTCCATCTCTTGTAGGACCTCTGATATTGACCACTTGTCTGTCTATTAAAAGAACCTCTGAAATTGGCCACTTTTTCATTTCTTATAGGGCCGCTGTAATTGACCATGTGTCCATCTCTTATAGGACCTCTGAAATTGGCCACTTGTCCATTGCTCATAGGACCTCTGAGATCAGCCGTATCGGCATTTTATAGGACCTCAGGTTACTTTAACTGCATTTTTTTTTTATTCAGTATAGAGATGGATTGGCCTCTCTTTTAGTGGACGGTCAGATGTGTCTCGCGAGAGCAGTTCCAGGCTTGTTTCATTTCCACTGCCAAACGAAACTATAAATCACTTTCTGGTCTTTTCTGGCCCTGATAAATTTAAATAAGGAAATAAATAAGCAAACAAAAAATTTAAAATTAAATAAGGTTTGTGTATGACTGCTGTAAAAAAAAAGAAGTGAATTGGATCTTATGCATTTTATTTGTTCTGTGGATATGTTTATATATGACTAGACAGACATTGTTTTTCATTTTAGTATTAAATTTTGTCATTATCACAAAATTATTGAAGACACCCAGATGCCATGCGATGCAAATGAGCACTTGTGCTGCTTAACTCGTTTAAATAATGCTGCCTTCTTCTCAGTAGGGTCCCTCTAAGCAGCATGAAAGTCCCTGTTTACTTACCTTTGCGTAATGAGTTACATCCTCTAAAAATGTGTGTGGAGTCGCACCCATGTGTGGAAGGCTGGCTGTTCACTTTCCCTCGGTGCCTCTGAAGATGGAGCGAAAGTCATCGAGTGTGCTGACATTTAAATGACTCTCTGCTAATAACAATCCCTGTGGAGCGAGCAAGGAAAATCCATACGGCTAAAATTGGACTCGGGCCTCATTTGCTTACCTTTCCGGTGTTGAAATGGAGAAACCGCTCAATATTTTACACGTCCTTAAATGGGATATCTTTCTTCGCAGGGTGTACTGTATCTGCAGTTTGTCCACAGGGCCTCGGTTACCAGCATGACGCGGCACATATTGAATGATTTGGATTTACAGGCAAATTTGTTTGAACACTAACAGTAAAAGACGCCTACCGTGACTGAATCTGTAGATCCATGTGTTGTATTGCAACAAGACATGCACACACAGAAATAGTTAAACCAAACTGCTAGCACCCAGCATAATTTATGGCTTTTACATTTTCACAGCTCTCGCTCATATTCAAACTCATTTGCACCATAACAGAATCATAAACTAACTGTAAATCTTCATTTGCTTGTGTGTGCAATGGTGCCCATCACTGACACAAATATCATCTTTGTAACAGCTGTGGATGCTTTCAAGCCTGAAATTGCACATTCATTCAGAGCTGCTATCTACTTCACTTTTGACGGTCGATTCTTCTTAACAACCACATCCACCACTGGACAAAGGGACATCTTTTCAGAGCATTTTGGCCACGCTCTATGTAAATACACGAAGAATTACTGCTGAGCCGAACTGTAAATGGAGGGTTAACCACTCTATCGTGGCCTTAATTCAACCCTTGTGGAGTTTGTGCAGGGCTGGGAGTAAGGGCGAGGCCTGGCATGCTTTTTAGTTTATGCAAAATTTAGTTTTCACCTGGACTCAATGGTCCTAAGCCCTGGATTTTGGAGTTAGCAAATGGAATGTGTCTACATAGTTCTGCGAGTGTGTGTTGCAATGGGTTGGCACCCCTTCCCGGGTTGTTCCCTGCCTTGTGCCCAGAACCTCGGGGATAGGCTTCGGCCCCCTTGCGAACCTGAAGAGGACAACTGGTTATAGAAAATGTTTGAATTTGCAGCAATATAAAGAATGCTGATGGGCCTTGGTTTGGCCACAGGATGAATCAGGCACTGTCTACCCCTTCCTCTGGAAACTTGGAAACTCTGAGGCCAAGGGCAGCTGTGACTACCTTTGGAGGACCCTGGGAGTCCTCCTGTCCTAGTCACAGCCTCTGCACATTTCCAGTTTAGGCAAAGAAGAGGCGTGTGGCTTTTTCTTCATCGCCGTTTCCACCTAGGGCACAGAGCCAGGGAGTGACAGTATGACCTTTGGGATATCACTGTGTTTTCAGCCCTCAAAATGTTCCACACCATTGTATTTTCCTTTAGGTCAAAGGCCCTCTGCAGATTCCATAGTTATTTGACAAGCAGCCAAGTGTATGAACCCATAACTCCATAAACTGCTGCGATAAGCAACATAGACGAGGACTACAAAACTTGTATGCCAATGTGATGCAAATATATCTTTAATTTGCATTGGTATAGATAGTCAAATTCTATTTTTATTTGAGTGTGGACTTTAGAGAAATTCTCCTTTGGTTGAATGAGAGTCACTGGAAGGTAATAGGGAACAGCTAATCTGCGGGACAGAAATGATTATTGCCCAATATAGTGACATAGTTCCCTGTGCTTTTGCTCTCATGCCCTGTCTGGCTTTTTTTGGGCAGGATGAAACGATGTCCCAGGAGGCCTTGGTGGAGAACACTGGCGAGCTGCAGGTAGATCCTGACGACAGCTATGGCAGTGTACCTGAGGTAAGCTGAGGCTCATGTGGGCTTAACATATAAAATAGATGATGCAGTGAACCAGCTCCGTCCTCATTTGTAATTAGCTCAGAAACGGTGCAGTTAGCCTTCTGGAGACAAGGAGTCAAGGGCGTACATTTGGGTTTGGATAGTATTGACATGTCCCTACCAATACTGTGGGTATACGTGTAGAGGGATGGGGGGATTTGGTGCTGATTTGATCCCTGCCGAAATTAGAAACCAAACCTATGCCCTTGCAAGGAGTGCAACAGACCGGATTAGCTGTCTGTAGGACCAAAGTAGGACGACAAGCAGGAGAGAGCTGCTCGTCGACCTGCTGTTCTTCAATGCCACTGCGGCACCTGTGAGCCCAGTCTCACAGACAAGAGGCCAGAAATCAGTTTGTCACTGACATCTAAGTGTCCTGCTGAGGTCCATGTTTATGGCGTTACTCGCCACCGAGACCTTAAACATTCAGACTAGGTCTTACTTATTGTTACACACGCTCTGCCCCATTTGCAAAGATGTCCTCACGGCTGCCTGCTATCTTATCCATGTAATTATACATTTGCATCGGTAAAAAGTACCCTTCCCGAAACCAGAACACCGTACAATACCGGCTACAAATGTAACATTTCCTCTGTGGAAGGAATCTGTAAAAATTGTCTTCCTAAACAGGGAGAAATCTTATAAGACCAGGGTCTAGAAGCAAAAATCTGAATGTACAGCTTAGAGTGACTGACCATTGAACATAAGTGTTACGATGCAATGCTGGCTATAATCTTAATGAAGCCAGAAAAATCTGACTCACTTCATGATCATTACGCTGATTTAACTCTGTGCTTAAATGTAAATGAGTTCAGCAGATAGTCAGACAGAAGCCCTATAACTGTGCGTATGTTATAGTCCAGGCAGTTCCCAAGCTATATAACTGTGCGTATGTTATAGTCCAGGCAGTTCCCAAGCTATATAACTGTGCGTATGTTATAGTCCAGGAAGTTCCCAAGCTATATAACTGTGTGTATGTTATAGTCCAGGAAGTTCCCAAGCTATATAACTGTGCGTATGTTATAGTCCAGGCAGTTCCCAAGTTACAAATGAGATCTGCTCCCTAAGTCTGTCTTTAAGAGGAATTTGTAGGAGGAACAGTAATAATACATTACATAAGAATAATGTAGTAATAATAAAAGTAACTACACCGTACGTCGAATCACAGCCATGCAATGCTTTCACAAGTGTCACATAGTAGTATGCGCGTTCGTTATTACGTACCATTGTATTTCATCTGAATTTTTTAGGCATTTCGGTGGTAAGTACTGTACGATTTCTCCATCAGACACTCTTAACCCAGGGGCTGCCTGTGTATTTATAGTCATTCGTCTGTTTTGTACCGGCAACACGAGAGCTTGGGATACATGGTTCTGTAACTGAGAATTTTCTGGTGAGTTAGTGCGAAGGCTGAAATTCCCGGCTAATTTGCTTTTCTTTCTCCCTTTTTCAGGAGGGTTATCAGGGTTACCAGGATTAGGTCAAACAGCAAGTCAAGCAGGCACAAGAAACATTCCATTTTATGCCGGGCTAGCGTGCTCTGCCCAGCCGTGCTCCCCGTCCCAGTCCAGTGTACCGCGTGTTCTGTGTGTGCGTGGGCGTGCGTGTGTATATGTATCGGCGCCCGTCCCGGTGCGCTGACGTCTCCCCTCTATGTATGCTGTTCGTCTTTGTGGATCTGCTGTTGGTTTGGCGCCCCCTACCTCCTGCTGGGGTGAGTGCCTGGCTGCAAGTCGGTAATTGTGTTCCTTGGGAATTTGTGGCTTTAAAATTAAACCGAATAACAGAAACCTAAGTGTCTATCTATTTCACGCAAGATCAGTTATATTTTTATGTCTGTGACTTATGTCAATGTAATGCACTTGCGTAATGAAATAGCATTATATTTATGACATGTATATGCACAAACTGTAAATGACAGACATGGAGCAGTAGATGGGGACAGGGGAGGTGTTTTATGTTTTTAAGTGTTTATAAATAAAGTGTTAAATCTATCCAACTGACCTGTTTGCATTTTTGCCAAGCGTGTTTTCATCTGTTGCATAGAGGACCAAATATGCATTAGTGCCTAAGGTTTGTCACAGATAGTTGCGTGTGATTCTCTTTGCCAGAGGACTTTTATTTCAGAAGAGGTTTCCAATGGAGATCAGTTAAGTAAAAATATCCACCCTCACCACACGAATGCCTTAATACTTTTTGTGGGCACGTAGTAGTATGGTTTTTCCAATAGAGTATAAATATATAAAACCCAAACCACAACTCTGTTGTCCTACTGCAAGGTACTTGTCTCTGTGTGTCACTGACCCGAGTCTTCCATTAGCGTTAGCATATATATCGAAACAAAAGATAGATATATATGCTATATATATGTTATAGTAAAGAAGGGATATCTTATTCTAGTGCTAAATTTAAGTAGTTCAGCCAATGTATAATGTGAATAATTAATGATGAGTGTATCGAAAATGTACATTTAAAATCCAGTTTTGAATTATATGCTTTTCTTATTGCCTCACACTGGTAAAATTACCCTGGTAACGCAGAAAGAGAAATAATAAATGTGCTTTTTTGGAGAAATGCAGGCCCACAAAGCACCTTTTCACAGATAAAGACGCCTGTGGCTGGAATAGTTTACTGTCTTAGGAGAAACTGAAAGGAATACTTGTTAAAGTAGACAATGGGAAAACTCGAGGCTTGCATGGTTTTCATAAGGAACATTAACCAGGACCTAGTCCGAGTGGCAATGCTCATTTAGAGGCCAGCGACCAGACAGGATCGACGAGAAACAGAGCGGTGAATGCTCACAAGAGAAAGACGGCCTGGCTCATTAAAGGGCTGCCTTGTTATTATTACCTTTTTTCTGGGCCTTAATAATAAAATGTCTTTTGTTACCCAGCTTGTGTGGCAGTGGCATTGCACAGATGTCGGGCCAGGAGTGCTCCTAAATCAATACAAAAGTAATGAAAGGCTCACTTGAAAGCACAGTCCTGCTTTCTGGAAGATACAGGAAATATGGAAAGGGAGAAATTTAGACATAAAACCAGTGCAGGCTCATTTATTCATGTTTTTTTTTTGTCCATTTATGAATTTCAACGAAGTTTGTGCGACCAGATATGTGTCCGGCACTGCATGGAAAAGCTGGGTTGGCCTTTTGTTATGATAGCAGTGTCACTGCGGCTCTGTGTCAGGCAGCAATAAAACTGCACAAAGACATATAAAGAGCGCTCGATATTAAATTATTGTGCTCAGTTTTACAGCCAAATAAAATGACAAGGGTTTTATTTATCCAAGCCTCCATCCCACATTTACATGAAAGTTACCATCTGATCCACTCTGATCACAAGGACGCCGCAGAATTGTCTTTCATCATTTTGTCTGAAGGCACAGATTGCAGTGAAATCATTTTATACGAGACCCGCAGAAAAAAAAATTTACTTTAGGTAACATCGACGCGTCAAAGATCGCCAAAGACACGAACAAACAGGACAGGAGTTTGAAAGGCTGTGCAAAATTCAGCACAATATTGGCGGGTCCCCTAATTAGCATGGCTTGCAGATGCTTGAAATGAATCACAGGCTATTAGGAGCCTGCAGAATGCTCTGCCTTTCGGGAGTTTGCAGGATTCATTGTGCAGACCCTCAGGGTCTTACTGAGAATCTGGTCCTGAAGAAATGCTTCAGAAGAAATGCAGTCATGTTTCACAATAATATAGAATAAATGTAACATTAATATTATATTATATTATAAATAACTTAATTTAAACTCTACTTTTTTCATCAAAAACACTAGTCGGCTGAAAAAGAACTATATACTAATACTTGCTGTAGATCAGGAGAACTCATGCATACATTTTCTGTAACCGTTACCCTGTTCAGGGTCACAGAAGGTACAGAACCTATGAGTGCAAAGCAGGAGACAACCCCGGGTGGCATGCCGACCTATCACAGGGCACACATGTGCCACAATGCCACCCCAGATAAGGGGAACTATTTCAAGCCAACAAGATATATATGTAGGAGCACCGCAGGTCTCTTTCAATATGTTTGATTGTAACGGTGAGGCATGTAAAGTTATTTATTGCCATTTTTTATTGGTTATTGTCAGTAATTGTCATTGTTGACACACCACAGCAGACAGTGCCCAATGACAAAATGTTTCCTTTGCATTTAACCCATGTGACATTGTGACACAGCATGGGGCAGCTACCTGAGTGCCCGGGGAGCAGTGCTTGGGGGCGGTACTTGGCTTAGGGTACCTCAGCGGTACTTGCGGGGTGTCAAAGAAACAGGAGATGTGATATATTGACATTATATTGACATTCTTTTCCAGTTGAGTTCTGTTCTATCACAATTTCCTGGATACTTATTTTGTGTAAGTCTGAGTCAAGACAACACAACAGAATCCTCCCAAAATAGCTAATCCATCCATCCAGCCCTTTTCCAGACGCTTATCCCAGTCAGGGTCGAAAGGCCTGGAGCCAATCCCGGGCAGAGAAATGCACCAGGCGCAGGTGCAGCCAGGAAGCGAGGCCATGTCCAAATATAGAAACATTTATACTAAAATTATATCGTTCCATTTTACAAATTTACAGCCATATAAACCAAATGCAATGGAATTTATCTAGTTTGACTAACTGGTTAACAAGTAGAACATGTTTTACTTATTCTGCCATGTATTTCCATTAGCTTGCAAAGAAGCATCACTATGGATGAATAAGTGCTCCCTCTTGCACTGTTTGAACCATCCAGCCAGGAAATATTAACCTAGCAGACCCTGCAAATTTGGGTAATGACAATGGGCTCAGCGGCACTTCTGCCCATATATCAGGCATTAGCTGTAGCTTTGGGTAAGACTTTTCTGAAAGGCTTCCCAATACGACACTCAGCCCTGCCACGTAGCCTGTGAAGATACTTCCAGTTCATCGCCTTGACTGGAAACTCCAGGCTGATTAATGCTAGAAAAGAGAAATGTGCACATATTTTAGTTTAACAATGCATGGAAGGACAATCATGGCCACCCAGCAGCAGAACATCACAACCCACAAATGACTCTAGTTGTAATACAACCAGTCATTGCCTTAAAATATACACGCCTACATGCACATGTGTTTTCCACGTCAAGATCTTAAGTTACTATCTTAAGTTAAGTTAAATGATTGATACCAACATTATTTCATGCCAACAGTTATCCGCCCCCATGATGCCCCCGTCTGAGCAATGATTGCCTTTCTATTTGATTCAGCTAATTCCAGTTTATTGTATTTTTCGCACAGTTAGTAATGTTTTTGGATTTATCTGTATTTATTGTGTTGCGGCTGTGTCATTGTTAAACCTGTTGTGTGTACTCAGACCCACTGCAGAAAACTGATTTCCCTCCTGGGAACATGATCATGAACATGATTTCCCTCCTGGGAACATGAACATGATTTCCCTCCTGGGAACATGAAATATTTCTGCTTACCTTCTACCATTATCCTCAATCGTATTCTGTCTGAAATATTTGTGTTCTTTCTATTGCATCTAAAACCAAATTCGGTTGGAAGAATTTAACCATCGGCTAGGAGGATATTCTTTAGTAAATATGGAACTTGTTTTTATTTCCATTTACCCTTATTTGCGCAACTAAAAAAAGAACAATCTATACCTTTAATCATCACTTGTTCTAGGATGATGGTCACACTTTATGCCAAACTCTCATTTGTCACTATATGTAGATAAGATAAGATAAGATAAGATAAGATAAGATAAGATAAGATAAGATAACTCTTTATTGTTATTGCACAGCCATACTTTGTACAACATTGCCCATTGTCCACTGTCCAGAGAAGTAGCAAGTCATCAAACAGTCAAGTCAAGTGTTTTCATTGATTAGGGCTATTCCTAAGGCTATTCCTTAGGGCTGTCCTTGAGTCTGTTCGTCTTTGACCTCAGCTCCCTGAATATGTGGAAGGTAGCAAAAAAAATTTCAGCTGCATTGGATATTTTTGGTAAAATGTAATTTTTTAGGGTGCTGAGTCCAAAAATTTCCCACCATCACGTACAGTTTTTTTGCAAAACATGAGGAGGTTACATTAAAAAAACACAACAGCAATTAAAAAAATCTATAGTTACAATTAACTATGCCTAATTTTTCTTATAATTGAAAAAAGTAACAAAAAACCAAAAAAAAATCCTTTATGATATATTTAACACTTTGAATTTCTCTTGAATCTCGCTCTTAGGAATATTAAATTAATGTAAGAAATCATTATTGGATATGGTTTTTTGACTCAAGAATAGGATACCAGATTTCAGTTTAAAAAGAAATTGTACACTTAATTACACTAAAAACTGTTTTGCAAGAAAACCTGACGAGAGGGAATTTTTATAATATTTTTCCCGGGGTTCAGTGAGTAAAAATCTATGAGAAACAGTCAAAAAATCCAATGCAGTTTTTTGGTTGCAGACCTGTGTAATTAGATGATCGTTTTTCTCATTGCGAGTGACACTCGTGGCCACTGAACAGTACAATGGATTGTACTTGTACTGTATGTTTTCCAGTAACATTCCACGTTTTGGCCTTTAGCCTTCTTCGGTGTTGACTGTTCAATGCTAGAAAATGTCATGAATAACCCCACAAGCACCAAAGCTAGCAGCACATTCATTTGCTCTGACGTTGGCACTCCCTAAGAACAGAATAGCACGACTGATTTCACGTTATATGCCCTATACACTATGGCACTCAGATTAGACCTGAAGACTAATCTGTGACACCATTCATTAGTAACACATCAGTCACTGTAAAACAAGCTGTTCTGAGATCGCCATCTGTCAGGACCGGCTTTGTAACACTCGCCTGTCAATAGATACGATTGGCACAGTTAGGCTACAGATGCTTATGCTGTTGGATCTAAAGCAACTCTGTCTGTAGCCTCAGGCCAAAGCCCAGAGGAGAAGCTGATGTCACACGGCCCGGTTGGGCTCACAGAGGTTTCCATGGCCTCCTTGTCAATTAGCATCTGGCTGAAAGATGGCAGCAGCTCGACACGGAGAGCGTCACCATGGACTACAGCCTTACACCTCGTGGGAGTAACACTATTACATTTACATTATCTTCTATAGCATTATAGAATATAGCATATAGTATTATCCCAACTAGTTATTACTGTTCTGCAAAATGTATGAAAATGCCCAAGTAATACTTAATTAGACTTGTTATGAAGAAGCACAGTGTTTTTAAAATATGAAGAAGCTGTGAATCTAGGAAAAAAATGTCAGGGGAGCTTTGTTTCATTTTCATCTTATTTTATTTTACACTGTGGCAGTAAAAAGGCTGATGGTTCCGGCTCTAACCCCATCTCTGTCCTCTGGAGGATATCGTCTCAAAAGAAGCATCCTGCTATTTTTGGGGGGCACTCCCTTTTGTCGCATTTTGATTCAGGCCTGAACGGTGCCCCGTACTGAAAAAGGGAAACAAAAAGGCCACTTGGAAAACCTTTTCCTCGGGTATTCGTGGCGTTTCCCCCATGAGCAGAACACACAGGGTCCGGTGAAGTCATTAACTTACTGTGAGGGGTGCCCTGCACAGTGCCTGTCTGCACTTTTCCGGTTATTTCAGCCGCCAGCTATGTGGCACCCAGGTTAGAGAGCTAGTTCAGGCAACAAGGCCGCAGCTCATACCTCACATTTAATTAGTCCTCTTCCTTATGCTCGTTATTCGTTATGCTAGTCATGCCGTCACATTTCAGATTTAACAGATGTCCGAAACCCGGTAGACTTTCGAGGATGCACTCGACATTCCCTGCTGCCAGTATAAAGGACCCGCAGCGATTTTCAGGGACGCCTATCTCCGACCGCCCGGAAAGAAGCACGCAACGGCTCCAGGTTATACCATCACCTCCTCATCTTCCACCAAATACCTCTTAACTAAGACATTTCCACGGCACCATGAGAAGCATCCACACACGGCAGAGCATGTCGGTGGGTGGCACCAGCAGGGTGCATGTTCAGAGCCCCTCAGCCACCCGCTGCGGGGTGTCCTCGCGGAGCCGCGGTCGCCCCAGCAGCCCGGGACGCCCTGTCGAGCTGGGCACCGAGATCCACTGGCACGGCCCCGACGAGAAGGAGGTGATGCAGGAGCTGAACATTCGCTTTGCTGGCTACATCGAGAAGGTGCAGACGCTGGAGCAGCGGAACACGTCTCTACGCGCCCAGCTGACCGCCCTGCGGGGCCAGCAGAAGGGGGGCCCCGTGGGCATCGGCCAAGAGTACGACCACAGGTTCAGCGAGATGAGAGCCCTGATTGAGAGCCTGACTAATGAGAAGGGGGCAGCGGATATTGAAAGAGGCTATTACGCTGAGGAGGTGGAAATGTGGAGGTTAAAGCTCGAGGAGGAGCTGGTCCTCAAAGGTAAGCCGCCAGAAACATGCATTTATAAACGTATCTGAAGCGACCTAATAAAGCAAGTTATAATCTCAGGAGCAAATCTGTGCAAATATGCACTCATCAACAAATAGAGAAACTAAAAACAAAATAAAGTATCATTATCACAGACAAGTATCATTTAATTATGCACAGTCCAAACCTAACTTAAAATAATAAGGTGTTTATCATAGATATCCTCCTTCACATCTGTTATGGCATTGAATAGACTGACTGAAAGTGCAGTTTTAGTGTCCCTTGGTTGAATATTACTAGTGAAACTGAGATATGAGCACTGACTGATAGTGTGAGCCTGCTCCAGTACATGATCTAATCCCTGATCTGATCTGACATGTCAGAGGAAGCAGAGAGGATCCTCAAAGAGTTCCGTCGGGACGTGGACAATGCCACCCTGGAGAAGGCTGATCTGCAGAGGCGCGTGGAGGAGCTGGTGGCAGAGATGGAGTTCCTGAAGAAGCTGCACGACGAGGAGGTGGCCGAGCTCAGGAAGCAGATTCAGGAGTCCAAGGTAACAACGGAACTGGACTCGGAGCAGCCCGACTTGGCCGGCTACCTGCGTAACGTGCGGGTGGAGATCGAGCGGCTGGCGGCGCACAACATGCAGGGGGCCGAGAAGTGGTACAAGGACAAGTTCGACACGCTCAAGGAGCGCGCCGGCAAGAATGTCGAAAAGGCGCAGTCGATGAAGGAGGAGATCACCACCTTCCACAGCCAAATCATGGACCTCCAGAACCAAATCGATGCAATGCGAGCCCGCAATGCAGCTCTGGAACAGCAGCTGGAGGACATGGATGTGGGGCACCTGGACAAGGCGTCCAATCTGCAGAACATCATTATCCAGCTTGAGACCCAGATCTGCGAAACCAAGATTGAGATGAGCAAATATCTCCAGGATTACAAAGAGCTGCTCCATATTAAGCTGAAGCTGGATGCAGAGATCGCCACCTACAGGAAGCTGCTGGAAAGCGAGGAGAAACGACTGGGGATTTCTTCAGAGAAAATAAATGAATAATGCCCCTCTGTGGTGGTTTTGTAGTACTGCATCACAAATTTGTGCTTGGCAGGTTGTTTTTTTTTTATCAGCTATCACAATATTTATCTTACTTTTTTAGTACATTTTCTCCGCAAGTGTGCCTCTTAAATGCTGTCTTCTGGCTAGCAAGTTCAATCCAAAACATGCCAGTCAAAGCTGCACCAAAACTCGCTATTTCAAGGTAAAACTCCATAACTATGTGCGCTTTATATTTACTGAGTGGCTGATAACTCCATTAACTGCGATATTCATTAAAACTGAAACAGTGCAGGCAGCTGGAGAATGTCAAGGGTGTAAAACGGGGAATTAGAAGGAAATGTTGTTTTGAGAGAATAGCTGGAATCGCTGATATTGTGGAAAATGATTTGCAGTGCCCCTGTCACAGGCAATTCTCTGTAAACGCCCATCGCTTTTAAAGCATGCATGCTGTGCACAAGACTGTGTCCTTTCAGGATAAAGGTAGTTCTCTCATGTTCTGCTGTGGAGAAGATTCCTCCAACCACCAAACACTGAAGGAACTGTGCCTATAATGATCAGCCATCCCACCTGACCCGTCTTCTTGTCAGACAGAGATTTCATCGTGCTTTTCTGTCCGTACGGCCGTCAGTGAACTGTGAGACGTCCCTCCCAACAAAGCCAAACGTAAAAATTCAGGAGCACGTTGACTTCAGGCACAGCAGGGTCTGCGTGCATGATCTCCTAATAAAGCTCGACCTGTCCGCATGGGTCTGTCCTTGTTTGTGCCTGCTTGAGTGTCCATCTGCCAGCCTGGCCTGTGTTTTTTAACTACAGGGTGTCACTGCACTGAGTCACTGCTCTTGCTCCTCTCAGAGCTGGCCATTCTATGCTTCCTGTCCATGAGTCGCTCACTGTGGCCAAAAGCAAAGTCGCCCATTGTCACCCAAAGCCTTGCTATAGAGGCCTTCCAGTTCCAAATTTGGAATTCATGTTTGTCCCGGTCACCCTACAATGATCTCTGCTTTCTCCAGGATATTTTAAGAACAGTATAGTGATACTTTATTGATCCCCTTGAGGAAACTTGCCTACCCTATCATTCTCTACATGAGACACACAGACACAGGATAATTTTAACATTTATATGTATATATAATGGCATGCATTTCTCATTACGCAAGTAATCGTAGAGAAAAGTAATCAAAACAGCTTTATGCCATGCACGGCAGTCCAATATGCAGTGAGCATGCTATTATTACATTATAATTTATTTTCTGCAATATTTTTAACAGCGAAAAATACAGAAAGTGCTACAGAGCACTATTAAAAAGAAATTCTGTAACACATAATCTCTCACTCCAACCACCATGATGTCTAACAGTGTAATAATAAATGTACATATCTTATATTTGTATATATAAAATACCTTCATCAAACTAAACTCAGTTTGTGGTTTTCCTGAATGCACTATATATATATCACTGAATTGTGGCCACGGATTTTGCTAAATTATATGATAACTATAATGAAGACACTTTATTTACTAAAACATCCATATTTCTGTACAGCGCCAGAACCCATAATTTCTTCTTTACGTCTCTGCCTCTTCAGTACAAGGGAAGCTTACGAAATTTGAGCAATGCATCAGCCGGAACGGGCTTCTGGGGCGGGGGGAGAATCAGTTTCGTAGCAGTAGTACAACTTCTTCCCACTAGATGGCAGTGCTGTCAAGAAGAATGTCCCAAATCTTATTGATAATATACAACAAACTAATTGTTTTGTAATGTTCCCCTTACTGTATTCATCTGATGGAAATCATAAATGGCTCCTTCTTCTAATGTACACCAGCAGCTCCCGTCGTGAGAATACAGGTGACTTTTCTCTGCACTATAAAATACTTTCCTAATTTTAAAAACGTATATTAAGATTGCCCCTGCATTTCTCCACCTCGTTGCTGTGAAATACTTACCTATAGTCCTTATACCTAGACAACCAGCAGCTCGTTGGTTTTCGTTGAGCATGGACATAACGTGGTATAACCAACTTCCTCCTAGAACGAAACATACTGCAGAAAAGCACG
>JAODKN010000041.1:30873163-30887466 GCA_026774425.1 Petrocephalus zakoni | reverse complement strand
GCCCATTCAGATACTGTGGGTCACTGGCCAGTGGTTGAAAGTGGATGCCAACGCTGCAAACTCCCAAATTGTAAGGGTCACACTGTACTCAAATGTGCAAAGTGCAATGTCCACCTGTACCTCAACAAAAACAACAACTGCTTTAGATAATTCCACATGTAAGGCTGTTTTTTTGTGTGACTTTTCATTAATTCCATACCCTTCTGCTTATTTTTGGATCATTTTTGTAATTTGGATTGTTGACTGGAGAAACTAATCGTTAGCAGCATCAATAAAATAATAAACATACCAGAGACTGGAAAATTTGTGTAATTGCTATTATACCCAATTATGCCTAATGTCGCTAATTTGCATCATACCTAAATTTATATCCATTGTATGTGCTATATTCAAATTAACAATCTCCACTTACTTTAGCATCAGTTTGACAGCAAAAACACAAATGAATTTTTTTTATATATATATATATATATATATAATTGCAAATAAATTTAGGCATCAAGGGGTTAATTAATGTGGGCAAAGGCCATCTGCAAATATTAAGGTCCCACACAACATAACGGGGAGGAAAAGCACAAACCGGAAACAAAGTACTGTGTTTTATGCACAGATCATATCATATCGGATACACACAGGCAGTAAAATGCGGATAGGTTTTCTGACATCCACGACCATACACCTGTAATTCTGAATATGCTTAAAATGTTAGAGGTTCATACTAATAATTACAAAAGACGGACCTATTTTCTGTTTCCTTTAAAGACTTGAAATGCCAGTAAAGCTTATCTGCACCCTAGTAAATACTGCATATTAATGGGGTTGCATGTGGCCGGGCTGAGCTTGCCCCATGTTGCCGCAGTCACATTACCATGATCACCCCGTACCTCCTAATGATCCCGGAGCCGCGCTCCCGTTCCATTAACGCGAGCGTCGCCGATATCGCCCGCGCATGCGCCGCCGCGACGCCAGCCCGCTTCCGCGTTCGGAGACGGCGCGAGGTGCCCGAACGGGGCAGAGGCTCGGGCGCAGACGGGCTCCGGAGGCGGGGGCCGAAGGTAACACGGAACCATGCCCGGGTGCGGGTGCGGGAGCGGGTCAGCGGGCGTGCGCGTCCCCGCCACCCGCCGCACTTAGTGCGCACTTCGGCGCCTAGAGTGTAACAAACGCAAAAAACAGCAGGAAAAAAAATCCAAGAGAGATGTTCTGAATGTGCGTGCTGTGATTTGCAGGATCACATTCATGCTATCGTGATATGCAACTCCCAGATTTTGGAATAAAGGTGTAAAAAATTAGTAGCAATTGGATGTTTTGGGGGTGTTTTTGCTCTATATTAAAGTAAAGTTTTACCCCGGATATGGGCAAGACAGTGTTATGAAAAAATGTGTTGCAATTCTGTCTGCAGTTCCTCCTGGCTTTAAGGATGACGGACTTGTCAGTATCTTTATTCTCAGACGACCGGCTGCCGTTTTGAGTTGCTTGCCGTTTTATTGGTGACTAACATCCAGTTAACGAAGTTAAAGTCTTAAAAACTAGAGCACCATAACACTAACTCGTTGCATTTTTTCCGGTCAAGATATTAGGATGAAGAACACAGCAGAGAGCAGCTCGTCCAGGGTCATCGCTGTGGTTTTTGTCCTCCTCCTTCTGGATCTGCTGGGATTCACCCTTATTCTGCCTCTTCTGCCCTCCATACTTGACCACTATGGACGAACAGAGGTAACGATTTGGGGTGTTTTACCCAGTTGCTGTATCCTTGCTGGTTAGTTCATGGTTTCCTGGTGAACCTGGACTGCACTGAATTCAAGGAACTCTTTGGCTGTTTCTGCTAGATGTATGACCTGATTGTAGATGAACAGATCACTAGGCTGTTAGTCATTCTATTTTCTGTGTTCATTGGGTGAAGCCCCCCTGCATTTTGACCTCTTTTGCACCCGACAGGACAGTGTGTATCACTCGCTCCAGAGTCTCGTGAACTGGTTTAGAGAAGCGATCGGTGCTCCCATTGAGACGAAATATAATGGCGTGCTCTTTGGAGGTAAACGATGAAAAACAAGTGTTACCCTATCCATCTTTTCAGTCCCCAGAATGTTTATCAGATATTAGTAGAATTTCCAATTTTGTTTTATTAATTATGTGGAAATGGGGTGAAACCTTGAGTGACCTACTTTTGGATTCTAGAAGTCAACATATTACATGTGGTTATCTAACTAGTGATGTGTAAGACTATAGACTTATGCTATCTAGCGTTGGGTTTGAATGTATATGGGGCTGTTATTACCTACCCCTTTTTCAGTGGGGCTTTTGTTATGACAAACATGTAGAGAATTGAATTTCATAGATATTCTGTACTGCTGATTTTCCTCAGTTACCTTTTGTCATTATAAATTGACCTGGTCCAGTTTGCAAGTAACGCATTGTTTTCTCTGTGTTCTGCTACTCAGGTCTGATTGGATCGCTTTTCTCTCTGCTTCAGTTCCTGTCCTCACCCCTTACTGGTGCAGCAGCAGATTACTATGGGAGGAGACCATTGCTGATGTTGACCACGGTTGGCCACCAGTGTTTCATACATAGTTGAATCTTTTGTATGTAATCAAAGGCCTTCAGTCTAAGACCTGTTTTACCAGTTTGTTTCCTCTTATCCTATGTGTGCTAAAATCATGGAATACCCAGTAAATGTAATTTAACTTTTGGTCTAAGTAAACCAACCATTTGGTTCAAGTAAACAGTTCAGAGAACATCAGGATGGATTTTTGTTTACAGACGTGAGCTTGCGAAGTGAAATTCACAGTTTGAACCCTTAGATATTCAGAAGAATGCACATTTTTTCTTATTATAATGGCAGCCAGGATTTCCAACCTAGTATTAATCACTTTAACCAAAAATCAGTTATGGTTTTTTGTGCTTTTTTTACTTTTTTTATTTAAAATGTAGTCTCTCTGTTGAAATCTGTTTGTATACTTGGATGTTATAGTTTATACAGCACATTCATTTGTACACCATAAATATTTTTGTTCAGACTGTCAGATCAAGACTAGAGCAGCAGGATCTATTCTGGAAATGTTACTGGAAACCAATTGTTACCATCCTTAAGAAACAAAGCTAGCCAGTGCCCTGCAATGTCCGCTTTGATGTGGAGACACGTGGCTGATGGCCTCCGATTGTCCTGTCCTTTCAGGTGGGGCTGATGGCCTCCTATGCCCTCTGGGGCTTCTCTCGGAGCTTCACCGTGTTCCTGCTGTCTCGCGTGGTGGGAGGTATCTGCAAGGGAAACGTCAGTCTCTGCACTGCTGTGGTAGCCGACCTCTCCTGCCCTAAGGCCCGAGGCCGAGGCATGGTAGGTAACAGGCTTAACTGCGATGCCCTCCGTTTACTGTATGAATAAATAATCTGAAATGTGTTCCTTTGCCTATACAATAAAGAAATGCACAGGCTCTCAAAAGTTTACAAGATGCATGTTTTTTGTTAGTAATATTTGCCAGCAGCTTTGGAGTTCCGTAACATTAGCATTTTTAAATTCAGTATGAGTGGTGGCCTCATGGTTAGGGAAGCGCACTTGTGCTCGACAGGTTGCTGGTTCGATTCCCTGACCTGTAAGGTTACCCTGAGCAAAGTACCACCCTGAGCAAACTACCACCCCAAGCACTGGTCCCTGGGCTCTGCCCACTGCTGTGTCTCATATGGGTTAAATGCAGAGTACACATTGCGTTGTTGTGGGATGTGGTGAGTCAACAGTGACAGTTAATCACCATCAATACATCCAACAAAACTAAGAACTTCTTTTGTGGTATTAAACCTCTAGGTAATTCATACAAAACCATTAGATGCCTCATTCTGAAGGGAGAATACCTTCAGTAGCACCTGTTTTGTTGTGAGTCAGTCGTCTTTTTGTCGTGTAACAAGTACAGTGTGTTCATACGTAGTTGTGGTAAAAACGCTGTCCCTGTCAGGCGA
Organism: Petrocephalus zakoni; assembly: GCA_026774425.1. NCBI lineage: Eukaryota > Metazoa > Chordata > Actinopteri > Osteoglossiformes > Mormyridae > Petrocephalus > Petrocephalus zakoni. Next base: position 30,883,515 of record JAODKN010000041.1, on the reverse strand, counting down.
TGATCGGTGTCGCCTTCTCCCTGGGCTTCACGCTGGGCCCGATGATCGGTGCCTACTTCGCGTCGAGATCCAGCGAAGACGAGACGTTCTACTTGGTTCCGGCTTTATTGGCCCTGGGCTTCTCCACGGCGGACCTGCTTTTTATCTTCGCTATGCTTCCAGAGACTCTGCAGAAAGAGAGCAAGGTATTGGCCAACCCCCCCCCCCCCCAATAAGTTCCTACAAGCCGCCAGTGCATTTCCCCTTGGTTCACAGTAACACGCATCTCAGGAGGTTCTAACGGGGTTCGGCCCAAATACAACAGACTCAGGTTCTAGGCTCCGCAAAGAATTTTTGTTCAGGATTTAGTTTAGGATTTTAGTTCTTTATAAGTAATTTTGAATTTGGCTGTTCTGTAGAACAGATTAGTTACACCCTGATCTAAGGTCCCCCATTCAGCTTTCCATTTAAGTATGTTTTTCATAAATACCATTTCCATTCAGTGCAATGTGATCTACAGTTATAAACAGAATGGTAAAAATAAGCTTCACAAATCTGAGTTTCTTCTCCTGCGCCTCTTTCCCAGCAGGTTTGAGTGTGAGCCGAGCGATACACACTTTGTGGCATCTCTAGCAGCACCGTGTAATGTACAGTGTGGGTGGGAGACGAGGCCTTCAATTAGACTGGCTGCTCGCACGCTCTGACAAGTAATGGGAACCGGTAGTTATGTCAGGAGAACAATCAGGGGGGTGACAAGGGGCGAAAGCACCATGGGACGAGTGATACTGGTATAGTCTCAGACCTCCTTTAAAGCAGGAGCTTGGGCTGGCCTCGGTTGGTCTGAATTTTGGCAGCGCTAATTTGTTTATTTGTCATGGGAATTTGTTTATGGGATATCTGAGATCTTAATGAAAAGGCTACGTGCAGGTAGAATGTGCTGGGCTCAGCCTCCCATTTGGTCTTTTTTAGGCCCCTGTATCCTCAGGCCTCCTGAAGTGTGTGGACCTTCTCAACCCAGTGAACCTGTTCTGCTTCTCTGCAGTCACTCGCAGGGCGGATCCATCCACCAAAGAGAGTAAGCGCTGAGGACAGCACTTTCATTGTAACCTAGTTTGCCGGTTACCTCACGGCTGGATAAGGAGCAAGCGTGTTCGATTTTCCTTCAGTAAACCCGCTAGTACGATTTAAATTTTGCACATTTTTTTTCCTCCTGATTTTTTTTTTTTTTTACACTATTACATTACCAGTCACAGGTCAGATGTAGAATGGTATGAACTGGGGAAAATTCATAACTGATGTAATCAGAATCATATGTAGAATTATAATAATCAGCCTATATAATAATTTTACTAGGTACCTACACAGATGGAGACCGAGTTGGTTGGGTTTAATGTTTTTTTTCTTTCTCTGGTGGAACGTAGACATGCAAAACCTCCGGGTGCTTGGCTGGGTCTACTTCACCTATCTCTTTCTCTTCTCCGGGCTGGAGTACACACTGAGCTTCCTCACTCACCAGCGCTTCCACTTTAGCGGGTAAGAGCCGTGGCCGAGGAGAGCAGCGCCGTCTGAGGCGGCTAGGCTTTACTGTAAACGCTAAGAGCACTGCTGTGATGCCGTTGCTGTTATAGGCAGCATTGTCTCGAATGTTACCTCCTTCCTGTCTCCCAGCATGCAACAGGGGAAGATGTTCTTCTTCATTGGAATCACCATGGCAACAATCCAAGGAGGATATGCTCGCAGGATTAAACCTGGGCACCAGATCAAGACTGTCCAAAGGGTAAACACTTGGCTTCATGCTACATAAGCCAGGCCAGCTAGGTTACTTGCTTCAAAATAATAGTTTATTCGAACAGTTGGGCAAACGTGCAATTTTTATAAAGTTTCTTACAGCAAATGAGCCAAAATGCATTTGTATCTCCTACATTTTTTCAGGCAGTCCTGTTACTGATTCCAGCTTTCATACTTGTTGGCCTGGCTTGGAACATGATTATGCTGTATGCAGGCTTGTTGCTGTACTCGTTTGGTAAGCTTTACGAATGGGGCGGGGGGGTTTGTCCTCACATTTATTCTCCAGAAGGGTTTCTTCTGCATTTACACGGCTCTAATCAATATTATTGGCACCTATGAATTTCACATACATTATTTATAATATCTCCTAAAAATGTTTAGTGAAACAGTTTAGGTCTAAATGCACTCTTGATACAGAGCAGCACAGGATAAAGTAGCTATTTAAAAAATGCATGCGGTTGGGGGGAGGCTATAAAAATGGAAAGGGTGCAACCCTTTGAAGAATTCAAATCCTTTGGGGGAAAAAATACTACATTGTCACTGTAGTGAAATGATACTCCCCTGTGACAAATCTCCAGTGCTTGAATTACCAAATGAAAGAGTTTTAATGCTTAAAAGGGCCACTTTCAGCTATCTGAGGGCATCAGAAATGCTATTATCACAAAGAAAAATAATTCCAAAGGGTACAAGGCCATCTTCATAGACCTTGGCATGTTTCAGCTGTCTGCACTGGTATTTAGAAGCTTGCTTCTCATGGAACTGTCAAGAACCTTCTGGTAGGTGGTGGGAAGAGGAAAATTGATCAAGAAAGTCTTCAAAGGTTGGAACAAACTGGAAAAAACACTAAGTAAAACCCCCCAAAGCTTAAGACTGAACAACCATCCAAAGCACATAAAATCGCATTGTTTTGTGATCAAAAATCACAAAACAATGGTTAAGGGGGAAAAAAAACATTTGCCAATTGAAAATTTTTGGGGAAAAAAGTGGGTTACAGAATCCTGCGAGCATTCATGAGCTGGAACAAACTGTGATTGAAAAACATGAGATACTACCAATGGACAGTTGGTCAGTTGGTCCCTGGAGCAGTCGGGGGTTAAACTTGGCAAGTTGGGGCACTGCTCCTGTGATCAGAAAGACGCTGGTTTACATCCTGCGGTTAGCAGAGTGATTTCACCTTTGGGCTCTTCAGTGAGACCAATAACCCCCTATTGCTGTAGGGGTCGGGCAGCTGGCTTCTCAGGAAATGTAATCGCTTCGCGGTTTCTTTTATTTCACAGATGCTTGTGTCAAAGGCGACACACTAGTGAGGCATATAGCACAAATAGCTCTTTGATATTAGCCTTGACTGGAAACTTCTCCCGTTGTTTAATTCTTCGGTATTGTTCACACCCATGAAGCTCATACTTGCTCCCTTGTTATTCTATGTTCCTTCGTAGCTGCTGCCGTCGTCGTCCCTTGCCTATCGACTCTGGTCGCTGAGCACGGTGAGCAGACACCTTGGGTTTGTGGAAGGGCGTGTGTGTGTGTGTGTGTGTGTGTGAGACCACTCTTACTGAAATGGACTGCTGCTGCCAGGTGCCCCCCAGTTCTCCTGTCTGTCGGATTTTTAGCAGCCTGTGAAATTGCCCATCCTCAGGTTCGGTCAGTCAGAAGGGCACCGTGATGGGAATCCTGCGCAGCCTTGGGGCCTTGGCACGGGCTCTCGGCCCTGTGGTGGCGTCCTCAGGTCAGTACCTCTCTGGACGGACTCCCCCGAAGCTCGGCCCTGTTTAAAAAGGGAGCCGCCTCTCACTGGTGGGAAGCTGTAGCATGCAGGACCGCTCACAGCCTGAGGAGCTCGCATTGTCCCTCTAATGCATTTATTGCCATACATGTGTCTCCCAGTCCGGTCCTCGGGGACCCACATACAGTCCACGTTTTTGCTCCCTCCAAGCACCCTGCTGGACAGTTCACATTTTTAAAGGGAGCTAGGAGGGAGCAAAAATGTGGACTGTCTGTGGGTCCCTGAGGACTGGATTAGGAAAAACTGCCATCAAGAACCATCAAGCTTATGGGTTAAATAAACTGAAAAATGCTTAAGTGTGATGTACGTGAACAGTACTGAGTGACGGTCTGTAGCTGGGATCTGAACAACAAACTGAGGGTTTTTTTTAATACTTTCTCACAGTGTACTGGCTGGCTGGAGCCCAGACTTGCTACATCGCTGGCTCCGTCTTCTTTTTCGTTCCCCTGGTCCTGATGAAGGGACTGAGAGACTCGAAAAAGGAGTGACTGTCGGATGCTGGTGGGGGTGAGCAGGAACAGCACGCGATCGGTACCAGAGGGCTGGACAGGGGCATGCTCTCGGATCTGCTCCAGAGACGGACACTGTGCTTTTTATAGATTTTATACGCCTTTTTAGTTGAACTTCCTCTCAGGTTTCTTTGGGGAAATTTCAACGTGACCTGGGATGTTACCATCAGTTTGCCGCAATGGACCTTCAGCTCATTTTCAGTACCTGGATTTCAGGCCACTGCAGTGGTATCTGACTGTCATGTAGAGAACGCTGTACTACCACATTGTGTATGTGACCATTTCTGAACGTCATTGTGACTCGCAGTATTTACATATATTTTTCTACTGTTAAAATGTAGATGATGCAACAGGTTATCAATGTTCAACTCATTCAGAAAGCTGGTGCCCATGGAACTATCAAGTTAATGCAAACGTAATCTACTGCCTGTCATCCATCAGATGAAATCTTGGGCTGTTGGAATTAAATCTAAAAATCAAACGATACAAAGTCCAGCTTCATTTTTTTCTGCAGTCTGGAAAGTTTTTTTTTTCTTCACAGGAATGCATTTAACTTTAAATATAAACACTAATAATCGTTCTGTACAAGTCAAATGGTTAGAAATTCTTATTGTTCAGTCTTGCACATGGACTGGTGAGATCTTGAAAGACTTTATTCAAGAACAAATTATTCAAGAGAAATGTAAGGAAAGCTTGGAACTATGGGAGACACGCATGTTGGAAAATGACCCACTCGCAGCTTGCTCCTTAAGCACGGCGTTTCTTCTGCTGCTCCATGTGGTGTACAAACAAACAGCCATCAGTAGAGTCCTCACACAAGCCAGCGATCGGCTGCGGGTCAGAATGCGATAGAGAGGAGGTGGATGCCTTACGGCACCTGGTTCCACGGCGTCCTTCCGCTGAGCCTCTTCTACACAAACAAGTTCTCCACCCGGCAGTGACTCAAGCATTGATCTTTTAATGACCTTTCCAGACTTTCCTCTAAACAGAGGAAAAGCAGGCATACGCTAGCTCTTGTTCCAACTTAATGAGGTCATTCCTAGTTATAAGTTGACATGAGTTACTCAAAAAAAAACCCTGCAGTGTGGGATGGGTTGAATATGACTAGTCCAATTATCTTGTAAGCTTAGTGTACCGATACACATAGTAATGAAAGTCTCAGTGCAGTCCATTCTGCGGCCCAGTGGTTGGATGTATCAGTACCGTATCGATACCATACCAAACACCTGAATTATTCTGTTAAATGGATAGGCAGGTGTGAGAATCAGGTCAAAGTTCATACCTACGTCAGAATGCCAGGGACCTTCTGCTCTGGTTATCTGTAGGTGGCTCGATGGTTGACTGCTGTTTTCATTCTACATATAATAATTCTATGATGGATAATTGTTCACACCTTGGTTTCTCAGGATAATTCTGCTTTGCCTCCATTCTCCAAAGGTAATTATCCTTTGGTGGTAGACAGGAAGTATTTGAATTTGAACTAGGAATCACCTTAGACAAATTGCCTTGCAATGACCAGGCAGGGAGGATATTACCTACTGTAACACCAGGTACCTGCAACTATAAACCACACATCTAAGAGATGGGTTTGTGGAACCATAGCTTGTACTTGATGGTTAGATATTTCACAACACTTCATAGGACCTCCTGAAAAATAACAGCTCAAGGAGCATTTGACCATCTTTCAACCCATAGCAGACTGCTTCCCTTCACAGAAAGTAGTAAAACTGAAAGTGTTTCACCATTTTTTTTTTTTAACTAATAGATGCTTGGTTAAGAGGACACTAGTTCACATGACAAAGTAATTGGTAAGTTTAAGGAATTAAGAACTGTAAGAATAATGCCTGGACTGGGTTTTATTTTAACCAAAATACATTTGGTAAATACACTCAGTGGCTGGTTTATAAAGGTACACCTGCAAGCACCTTGCTCTTAAGAGCGAATCAAGGGCCTGCAACTGAATATATAAGAGATGCAGGCAGGCCTAAGGGGTTCAGTCACCGTTTAACTAGGCATTAGAGCAAGGAAGACACCAGATGCAAATGATCCTGAACGTGGCAGGTCCAGCACGCCAGACACGGCCACCATCCTGGGACTTTTCCCAACTCTTCGCTGGCAAACGTTTACAAAGAATGACGTGATGGGCCGGAAACAGCCGGAGAACAGGCAGACGTTAACAGGGGTATTTAAGCGCAAATATAAATAACAGCTCAGGAAAGAAAAATGTTCAGGGTTGCTTCTCAGTTTACACTGTCTTCCCATGAAGGGCTTCTGGAAGCAAAAGTGGGTCCTGCTTACCATGTCCCTCAGACAGCTTCAGAGTGTAATTTACAGGGATCTTTGCATTTGTAATATTCCTTAAGCAAACAGTAAGGCAACATACAGTCTCATGCAGCATCTTCCCAGGCCCCCCAAATTTCTTTTTGTTTTTTTCTTTACACTAACCCTCACAAACATTCATACGTATTTTGAAAACCAAGCTTAAAAAGGTAACATGTCTACATACAATTCAGCCCCAACCAGAGGTGGATAGCACAGGTCCACAAAGTAAAAATCCAGACCGCAATTTTGTTTCAGTCAACCAGTTCAATTTATGAGTCACAATTTAAGAGCACACAGCTGGTTGATTGAAACAAAATCTCGGTCTGGATTCTTACTTTTTGGACGTGCACAATCCACCTGTGGCCCCAAACTGCCATTCTAATATTGATTACAGAACATGAAGGAATTTGAAGCACAGACTCACAGGTGGTTAAGGGTTAACTTGTTCTGGCACCACTAAAAGTCAGGAACTAGAGCCTTATAACATCACTGATTAAGGTGCCTTTTTTAAAATTACAAAGTTAAATTTCCTGATGCCTGCTGGTAAAATGCACTAATCCTTCTCACCCCTCCCCTGCAGGTGGTGCTGTTTGCAGGCTTTTGGGCCTCCATGTATCCAATACTGGAGATTAGCTTTAAATTCATAATCAAATCAGCATAAATAAGTTACTCTTGTAGAGAAACCGGCCATGTCATAGCTAACAAAGTTGGTTTGACAGAAGGCCTTGGGCGTCGCCAATCAGACGATGGAGTAGGTAATCAAAGAGACCATTAAATGAAAGGGAGATGGTACCCATTAAATACAAGGACAGTGAGGGGCCCTTAGCTCAGTGGTTTCTTGGTTTTCCTCCAGAGTATTGGGCTGAACCTGAGCCAGCAGCATCTCCAGGACCTGGGGCTGATGGAGCTACTGAGCAGAACTGTATTGGAAGGGATGCTGCAAAATGGTCACACCTGGGCCGGCTTCTGCCATGGCTCTGAAAAGTCTAGTTTTAAGGAGCAGAAAAGAAGCTAAATTAATCATCTGTACAAAACCTGAAGAGCTGGGTCTCCTGTGTCTAAACACAGTGAAACCTGTTCCAGGAAGCTCTTTCAGTCGTTAAGATCCAACATGAAGTGATTGCAAAACACAAAGCAACTCCCTTTATGGGCCTTCCCAATTATACATGACACACAAAGCCTGAGGGCAGAATTACATCACTCAGCCCCCTCCAAGCACAGAAGGAACAGTGAAACCTCTCCACAACCATCTCTAACAATTCATTTAGGTATTTTTTGCCCTTCAGTAAAGTATGTGAAAACCTGCAATGAGATTCGTTTAATTGGCTGGGGGAGGTGGTCTTGCAGAGGGTAGTAAAAGTACCTTAGGGAACAACCAGAACTTAAAAGGATTAATATCTAAGCAATGCAAGGTTTCAGCAGGGAGAATGTGAGGGATGACGAGACTTACTATGGCAAACTAATCTTTTTCATCATCCCCATCCTCTGATCCTGAAGAATTAAAAGAAGCACAGGCAGGAATCATAAGTATGTTACAAGAACAAAGTAGGGACACCATGAGGAATGACCTTGGCAGATCAGCGGAAAGGTCAAATGACCCTTTCATTCCATTAACTCGAGGGCGGCTTGTGTTTCTCCATAATCGCATGGTGGGCATTAATAAGGGGATGGGGCATTGTGCTGTAAAAATAATGCAATCATAAAAGGTCCCCGAGCATATTTCGAAAGGGTAGAGGTGGTACCCTGATGTCCTGGCTAAACTCCCCGCTGAGGCCCCGTCAAATCTGGCCCCCTAACCGTCCCCTGTATCTAACTGGCGAGTTCTGTCCTGCCCCTTCACCACCTTAGCTACAGTGTGGTCAGCGTACTGGCACAGTATGGCTGCCGTCACATCATGCAGGTGGGGGCTACACGGTGGTGGTTGTAGTGGCTTTCAATTTGGGCCTTTTGAAAAGTGCTATATAAAATGTAACATCCATCCATCCATCCATCCATCCATCCATCCATCCATCCATCCATCCATCCATCCATCAGTTGTGCCATTAGCCCCATTTGCTTTCTAAATGTTCTGATACCTTTGCTGGCCAATTCTATCATATCCCCCTCTAAGTATATACTGCTGATTCAATACAGCATTAAATAATATTGCCCTTGCACTCACAAATGCTGACTTCAAAATGCGATGTTCCCATTTGATTTTCAACTAAGTGATGTTCGCATCATTTTCCATCACCATCATTTCTGGATCCTGCATAATGAACATTACATTTATATTATACTTTTCAAGACACCCAAAGCACTCCACAGGAGCTAAGGTGGAGAAGGGGCAGGAGAGAATTCAGAAATTCCAACGGCGAGATGGGCAGAACATGCAAACTCCACACACATGGAACCTGGGTGGAGACTTGAACCCAGGTCCCAAAGGGGTGAGGCAACAGTGCTAACCACTGCCTGTAACCTTTCCTGTTATCGCAATGTACTTAAAGTTAGTCTGGTATTTAATATAAATATAGTTTTTATAGAAATACTATAGCAAGGACCTGATTAATTGCATTTAGTTTGGTAGCAAAGGTAGTAAAACACTCAACAGCATGCCTAGATTGTTACCTTTTTCTTCTCTGATTGGTGATGAGCTCAGGCTCCTGCGTTCTGAGTCTACCTCCATCTCTTCTGATTGGTCTGAGGATGGACACAAAGACCCATTGATTCAGCCACCAGCCAATTACATGCCACAAGTCATTCATCTTGTCATGTGCCCTTATACACTTGGTTTAAATATCAGAATCCCAAATGAATTCCTTCTCTTGGAAAGCTAAGAAGTTTTAAATTAATAAACACAATGATTCAAAATTCCAGCAAATATTTTGACATTTTTAAACTGTTATCCTTTGGCACCATTATGCAATTAATAATTTAAAATAAAATGCTGACCATAAAACCCCACAGAATCAATTAGGACAGCAATTTCCAACCCGGTCCTTGGGGACCCACAGATGGTCCATGTTTTTGCTCCCTCTCAGCTCTTGGTAGCATGGACTGTCTTGTAGGGACACAGGGAGCAGTCTGTCATACCTTCTGGGCATTTCTGCTTGCGCTGAACCTCTTTACAGTACTCCTCCAGCTCCTGGTCTGTCAGCCTGTTGAAGGGATTCGGTCCCGTCTTGTTGATTATGACTCTTGGCTGGTACTCCTTCTCAATGATCGCTTTGGAGGCGGTCACTAGCTCCCCCTGTTGGTGAAAGAAGGGCAAGTATTATAAGTAAGCTTTTATATACACACAAACGCGAATGAAGAAGTTTTAGCCTGTAGTCACATCAGGTCTGAGTATCATGCCAGGGGGCCTTCAATTCATCTTGTAAAAACTACGGTATTCCAGAATGTCCAGAACTCCACATGGGTTCCACAGCATTTTAAAAGGCACGGTGGCCTCTATACCACCATGCTATTATATCAGATAAAAAAAAAGAGTAGTTTCTCTTTAAGGATGTTCAGGTCAATTATCGTTTCAGTACAATTGGCACTTGAAGACCCCTTAACTGCCCTTAGGGCTAAATAAGTCTAGGATTGCATGCAGAGGACAAAACTAGCAAAAGCTGAGCAATGTGCTACATATGGAATGGCTCAGTTTACACAAGGACAGTGCCATCCTTTGCTCCAACCCAAAAAAGCAGGATTCATTTCAGACAATGGAAGCTTTTAATGCCAATAATGCAGATAAAAAGAGAAAAGGCTCAGGTTTACTTAGCAAACCCATGTAAAACATGCCAAAACAACAACCTAACATTGAAAACTAAATTTCAGTCCATTACACATTTCGTCATGTTTACCCACTATAGAATGCAAAGACTATGTATGTATTGACCTGTGCATCATATATTCTGTTTGGTCATGGTGCAGGGCCCGGTTTCCCAAAACCTTCTTATCGCTAAGTAGTTCTTAAGTTGTACCTTAACCTCTCTCTTAACGTTATG
>JAODKN010000041.1:30854559-30869770 GCA_026774425.1 Petrocephalus zakoni | reverse complement strand
GAATTAGTTGTAATAGTGTTAGTAGTAATTGTGGTAGTAGGTATAGTAGTGGTGTTCTTAAGAGTTACTTAAATAACATCATATCAAATTAAAATCATCCAAGAAAAAATGAGAATCCATGAATGCCCCAAGTAGCCTACAAAGCCCATGCATTACTACTGCAAGTATGATATGGTAATGAGCAGATGGGAGCACAGGCCGCTGCGCTGTGCTTCTTGGGGGCTATAGATACCAGACCTTGTTCCTCATCTCCAGGACCTCCTTCGGGTCTGTATTTAGGGGCACAAACTGATTGGGTACAGCAGGTGGCCGAGAACCCTCCTCCTTTGACCACTATTTAAAAAATAAAACATAAAAAAATGTCTATCATACAATGTTACGAGGGCAAAATTCAAATGGTTTTATTTTCATATTTAAAAGTACCACAATTACAAGCACTCCTATTAATCAGTTATGTTAATGTGAGTAACTAAACCAAACCTAAGCATTAAAAAAAAAAAAAAAAAAAACACTCCCAGAAGACTCAGAGGCCAATTCATACTCTATGTTTGACTTTGGGTTGCAGACAGTCCTCGTGGCAGATTGTGCCCATACTACATCTGGCTGCGGTTGCAGATGGTCACGGTGCATCCATTCAGCTATGATATTCCACCAGACCAGCAGTGAGCAGATGTATTGCAATAAACACAAATACCAGCAGTGTAGTGAAATGGGTAAAGTTTTATCAACAGTTTTAAAGTTACTAGTTCATAGTGCTGCTTTTTAAAATACCTCAGTATTTTAGTATACCTCAGTATGTCTGGACAGTATGAAAAATTTGAAATGCAGGTATCGCTGACCCTCCACAGAGAGCTACTACAACAACAACTATTCTTCCTCTACTCTTTCGCTGTTGAGTGCTGATCTCTGAAAGTCAGTGCTGCCACCTACAGGAAACACCTAATCAATTATCTTGCACATGCGCAGTCAATGTGCATGGACGCACAAGGTTTCCACTAGACAAAAATCTTGGCTACAATCACACCAACCGCAGCAGTAGGCAGCCAATTCCTGATGACAAAATTTATGTCATACCCCCTCATCTGCAACCGAAAGCGCACAAGGGAAAGTAGAGGATGAATTGGCCTTTAGGTATCCGGACATCAGCTGCCCAGAAAACAGCAAAATCCCTTTTCACATTCAAAACAGGAAGCTTCTGCAGCTGGCGGAAGCATTGCTTATTTCTAATAATCACATTAAATGGGGCTATGGTCAAATTTTCACCAGTGTTATGAAAGATAATATTTTGTGCTATTGCCAAAATTCCAAAACAGGAAAGGGTGGTGTTCAGGCGTGATTCTAGGATTTTTTTTGTAAGAGGGAGGGGCTTAAGAGGAGGCAATTTTATCATGAGCCAGTGAAATGTTTTGAATTTGTATGTGACAGGTGACGGTGAGCTCTGGGGGCCAATCAGCTTTCATTAAGTGGCCCATAGTCCTGTGGCCCCACCCCTGTATATGCCCCTATTGGTGTTAAAGGCCTAGATAAAGCTCCACAGAAAAGACTAGCAGAATATGTTCTGTTATAGGAAAAGACAGACAAGTGTCTGATTCTATGAAGGGTAAAAAAAAAAAAAACTAAACTCTAAACATCTAAAGCACATTCCCCAGATGGCTCTCATACGTGTGAAGAGAGGAAATATACAGACCAGGCAGGTGGCCACACAGCTGGGCATGCAGACTCCAGATGACAGGGACCTCAGCAAGGGCTTCACATGGCCACGTGTGACGTTGTTCCACACCCGGGCCCCGGGCCCACCGTCGGAGGAGCCGGCGCTGAGCCGCCGGGACGGGCCGCCAATCCTGGGCAGGGAGCGGGTACCGGGGCCGTTGATGTCACTGTAGGAGCGGCCCGTGAAGGCCAGGGGCACGTCCACGCTGCTGTTCTTCTTACTTCTGGCGCACAGGGCTGGGCAGCGGTATGGGTAGCCTGTTCTGTAGCCCTTGGTAAAAGGAAGGACAGGCATTGCAGTACACATCCCTGCGTCGGGCCCTATGGAGGTTTCATTTTACCCAAATTTGAGGTTTGGGTTTGGAGGGGTCTAAGTCACTCATCCTTCAATAGGTTTCCAAGTTAATTTTGCTTTTTTAATGTAAGTCTAATAAAGCAGAAAAAGCCACTTGAAAAACCCTTTCTACATTAATTAGGCAGTGGTCTGTTTTAAAGCAAGAAGCAGGCATTTGAGAACAACTTACTCCAAATTTATTAACACAGCTGAAGTCACGATTCACATCTATTTGCGACATATGGGCAGGGACAGTTTTGTTCTTTCTAGGGCACCGCTTAAAAGGTCACTTCCAGGCTGCCTGTCCACAAAGTGTAGTGACTGTCTGTGATCAACAGGGGGCGCCCACACAAATGCATGGTTTGAGTAGCAGTAAACACCATCGCTGCACACGGGTAGGGACTCTTAAGAGTGTTAGCAGTGGGGGAGTCTGGTGGCACATACCAAGTTGTCCAGCATTCTCATGAAAGCCTCAAACTGCTGCTCCCCGACCTGCCACCGCGGCTGGTCTCCCTCAGCCTCCACTTCCTCGTCCCCGGACTCGGAACCCTGCCGTTTGGCTCTGTACTTCTCTGGGTCCAGGGTGACCAGGTTGTCAGGCCCCCCAGCACCGGTCAAGGTACGAACCTGGAACCAGAAAAAGGGCCACAGTGCAACCATCAGAAACCTGGTGGCAGACTAAGCTTGCTATAGGTTCCTGTGCAAGTTCCTACCCAATAATTCAGCTGACAAGGACTTCCCGATCTGCCACTTGAGGTTCAGTAATCATTATCCATCAGTTAAATGTAATTTACAAAGTCAGCTTTCAGACTGCTGTAAATCTAAAGGCTCCATCCACTCCCATTACAAAATTGCTTTTACACTATAAACCAGTTGCTAAAGGTAACTAAAGAAGATGTCAACGGACTGTCCTTGCAAAACAATTGATTCTGAATGTATTCCTCTCAAACAAATCTATAGCAGCATCTTACTGAGCATCTTATTGATCAACCATGTCATATACAGCACTTAATGGCACACAGGGGTATAAGAATCGGAAAAGACTTTGAATCCTACTTCAAATCCAACGAGGGAACATTCACACTCTTGTTGTCTGAAGCGAGCCGGGAACTTGCTTTGGTACCTGGATCTCACAAGCAGTGGCCAGGTTGTGAATATAGTGGAAGGCTTCCTCCAGAGTCTCCCCAACTGACAGCAGGCCATGGTTCCTCAGTATGAGCACCTGGAAGAGGTGACTGTGACTTGAAACCACTCACATTTGTTTCCCCAGAACTGCAGAAAAACAATGTCCTCCCCCTGGTATGCGTCAACACACTCAAACACTCTTCGTACTTTTTTCTTGGGACCCAAGCTGTTCTGTATGGCCAGGGTCTCATCCTTATCCACCAGGATGCCATGATAGTCATGATAGGCCACCTCACCCAGGGAGAGGGCCTCAGGTGAGATGGGCAGTAGGCCAAACTTCATGGCTGATACCTTGGAGAGGGCATAAGGAGAGCCCAATGAAAACATGCAGCACTAATCACGCATTGATTATAATAAATTACTAAGAACCTCATTTGTAAATGGCCAAGTCACATCTGTTGAGACATAAGGGTTAATTTGCTCAGCATGTAAAACTTAATTTGCTAGGTTTTAAACCTCTACTGCATCTTGGCACGGAGAATCAGATGTACTGACTCAAGCAAAAAAGAATCCAGTGGCCAATAAGGGCCTCCAGGAGAAGATGGAGGGCGTTACCGCAGCGCCAGCAGCCGTGTGGATGTGCACAACACACTTGACATCGGGCCGGGCTGCATAGATGGCTGAGTGGAGGGTGAATCCACCTTGGTTCACGCCGAGGTTGGTGCTCCCTCTGTCGACAATCTCACCTTGCATGTCAACTTTTACCTACGATAAAACAGGATCCGCTCTACCGTCATGTTAAACAGCAGCGATGGGCTGTTTAGGATAGAAATCTGAAATCCGCATTAGAAAAAACACACTACTCTAGACTTAGAAACTGGAATTTCTGGTCTCCTCTGCTTAACCTACACTGCAAAAATATCCACGTATTCCACAGTCTAAATAGACAAAAATAGCTACATAAAGTTTTAGCTACTGACTTAGCAATAAGACTCCGTTCTGCATTACTAGGCTATATTTGTCAAGGGACGACCTTACCAGGCTGGAGGCTGTGACCTCACTGTACAGAAGTCCAAAGGGGGCAACCAGGAAATGTTCCTGCTCAGAGCTGAGTCGCACCTGCATCACATGCAAAGGCATCATTGAGCTGGGTTCTGCAACAATTTCAAGTCAGGCTTCAACAAAGCAGTAATCTGCAGTCTACAGTGCCTATGAACGACACACACAAAGGGAAATTATCATGAACAAAGCCTAAGGGATCCTCACTTCAAACAAACAAGCAGATTATTAGGGGGGAAAACGGCTTGACGTAAAGTTAGTTGTACCATATCTGCATAATTTATGGGTAATTTCATCGCAGACTGAAAGCAACCACTGAATTAAAATGTGCTCCATCGTACAACTGTGCCAGATTAAACGGACAGTGGATACAGCACTGTTCATAAAGGTTCTATTGCCAGCTTGATCCTAAAATTGACTCATTGTTTCAAAACTTGTTTATACACGACAGCAACAATCATCCTATCAAGTTACCACCAACCCTCCGGTAAAACAAAAAACCTTACGCGAGAGCTTCAGGATTACATCATATTCAATGCGTGTATACCGCTGGTGTATGGAAACGCAGTGACACTGAGAATCATCTATCCATCCAACTTTTGATTTGCTTATGGCCAATCACAAGGGGGCACAAGGCTGGGGCAAACAGTGCATGAGATACCGGAACTTTCACACCTTGGGAGTCGCTCAAATCTAGAGAAGTACGCAGCTGTGGTTTGTTTTGAGTAGGGTTCCACGATACCACGTCACGATATAATCAAGATTATATGGCGCATGCACAATAATCTCCAGGGCTTTAGTTAACGGGCATAAACATCCTTACGCTCATTAAATTTCGTCAGTACAGCTAACATGCTAACATTTTGGTAAATCATGGAAGCGATAAGAAGTGGCAGCTCAGCAGCCACAAAATATTTTGAAAGACGAGATATTGTAGGCAAAAAGAGGTTGGTCTGGCAGTACCTTTTGCAGTGTAAAGCCCAACACATTTATTAAACATAAGGATAAGCCAAATTCATACTAATTACAAACATTTGGGCATCACAATACACCTCTCATTAATATTTTAGGCACTCTACTAACATGCTTACTATTGTCAGCGTAAGTAGATGTCCATATAGTACTGAAATGTTTACAGCCATCACCCAAAGCCCTTTCGATTATTGCGTATGCACCATTTAATCGCGATATGATATCATGCAGCCCTAGTATTCAGCCTCAACAGTTCACATAAAACTGCACAGGATGAGGAAGGGCCTCTGACGCCCAGCAGTCAGCTTACAGTCAGGTGGTTATAGATGAGCTGGGACCAGCCGAAGAGATCTGCCAGTCGGTAAAGAGCAGCCAGCTTGCAGCGCACCAGCTTCTCGTCCTTCTCGTAGGCCACAGAGGCTGAGCCACGGAGGTCGTTCACGGGGATTACCATCCCCAGGCCTGCAGGAACAAGCCACGAGGCAAACGAAGGGGACAGAAACGCCGTGAATCATCAGAAATGACAGCCCTCTGAGGAACAGAGGCAAGCTCAGCCATGCCATCGCCTAATTATAAAGGGCACTGTGTGATGCTAAAAATGTTGTATTATCATCACTAAGGGCCCTAGAGGTCAGCTAAGAGCAGGGTGCACATGCGGTAGGGGCAGGCAGATGGACACGCTCACTCATGTTGATTGAGGCCATGCCTCCCTGGGGGATCATAGGGTACACAGTTGGCATGCTGGTGGTCAAGAAGTCTGCCATTTGCTGCAAGGCCAGCAGGTTGGTGGCATCCTTTCCCTTGTTCAGCTGGTCCTGAATCAGTGTCTCCAGCTCTTCACAGAAGGCCTGAAAACAGGAGATCGACTTTATTCAGAAAAGGACTCACTTCCAGTTCACACTGAACAATATTTGCGTTATGTCAGAAGGAAGTGAGGAACACAGTCACCATAAGGAATATCGACCACAATAGAATCAAGTACAAAACATGCAGTATTTAATATCGTAGTCAATTAAATACCTTTTATACCAGGCTAAATTAAATCATAAATAGTTAGAATTAATTAGTAATCAAGACACAAATGTGGCTTTTAAACTACTATACAATGCCAAGATTGAACTATGTAACAATCAGCTGCTGAGCAGTACTCAATACTCATGGACAATGCCAGTGAAACAGCACGTGGTCCAGAGGCTCACTGGGCTCTGCAGAATCATGGAGACCCTCTTCTTCTGCTCCATCATGTTGAAGTCCTGCCGGAAGTTGTGGAACAGGTTCCTCTCTGGACTGCCCTCCATGCGGTCAAAGTGGGGGACTGCGGTCGGGGGTGCGGTCACCACCGCAGGGCCTGAGCTGCCATCCATGGTGGACACACGTCTTTCCTTCTGGGAAATAGAGTAAAAGGTTCAGGGCGTTTGTGGAGAGAGAATTCACAAGTGTGTGAAGAAACTGGTCCACCAGCAGCCTGCTGGCGAATGCAGTAAATGCCATGAGGAACACAGGTGATTCTACACCCTATTGGGGGGGGGATTTTATCACTGAGGACTCCCACCCCCCACCCCTGGCACAATGGCACCTTCAGGTTGTACCTGCCCCCCCAAAGGGGCAAATCCTGGAATTGCCCCTAGAGAGGAACCAGGGTCATCATAGCTCTGGGTGTCAAGAACTCAGATGATCTTAGTTCCTTTTTCCAAGAAGAATATCTAATGGAAGAGCGTTAGCACATCTATTCGGATATGGGGGGGTGGGTGATTATTCATAAGTGCATTTAAGGAGATAATGGACTGCATGTTACAACCCGAATGGAGAAAACATCAGCCAAGCTACGCTGGCTGGACATAGCGAGTGCTCAGGAATCGCCTAGAGACTGACTCAGCTCTGTTCCTATCACCAGCCTCCTTCCAAAGACTTCGCTAAACACATTTACATTATACAGGCAGTGCTTATGTCAAAACAATCTATAATACAGTACTTTAAGCAGACTAACTCAACCACCTTGCACAGGAAGCCTGCTGGTGAAAATTCCAGTTTAGATATCAGCCTGTCAGCCATTTCAATAAGATCTGATTTTAAGACAACTTTGGTGTGCTGCTGTGAACCCACTGTGCGTCGTCAAGCCCTCAAACAAATTCTCCAAGTGTGAGAAGCACATGGTCAGGGGACAAAGAGCTGAAACTCTTTTGGAGGGTGAGCACCAACAGTGAAGGGCTGGATTTCTTAAGGGTTGCCCATGTCTCAGACCATAGCTGGAATTCTGAGATAATGTTATTACAGGAATGGAGATCTGACTGTTACAGGAGGACGATAAAAGTGCTGCAATAGATTGGATCAGTACCACCCGGCTTGAGCCACATGATATAAACCCAATGAACTAATGTTAGCTCCCCTCTAGACAATAAATACTGCTGCCAAGCAGACATAACAGGTGATTCTCCATCACAAATCCAGTATGTCAATAAAAATAATGCAATAGAGGGAAAAACACAAACATCTGAAGAACTGTTAGGGATTTGGCCACTTAATTTTGATTAACAGGCGTCAATATAGGTGGACTTTACGGTGTTATTCTAAGTCAAAGGGATTAAAGGAAGTAATGATGCAACCACATAATTTACAGGGAGTTTAAGTTCTTAAGGTATTTAAATTTTATAGTTTACCTCTAAATCAGGGATTCTGCACATGGGGTTCACAAATTAATAATGGGGAGGAAAAATACATTTATATTCACTAACCTCTAACTGCAACTTAAGTGAGAAGAGGTCTATATAGTATGTCTATAAATTCAAATCGTGGCTATAAGCTATTGTGCGAATAATTTTCTATATTTATATTAAATGATATATATAGATGAACACACTCGTAATTTCGTAATTTGTCAACTATTCAATCCATGGAGCTGTTGTTTACTTTTTGACCATTTTATTCAACAAATACATTGACCTGATTCCATCTTAAACATGATATTACACCGGCTTTACTACACTTACCAAGACGAACAACGCCCGGACACACCCTCAGCCTTTACTCTAAAAGAACACACCAGCTACTTTCTAAAAGGAAACAAAATTTCGAAACACGTCCTTCTTATAAGTACATCTGACTATTGATAATAATAATAATAATAATAATAATAACGATTGATTTATAGTAGTATTTATCTGAAAAGGCCATTTCCATTAAAACACGAATCAAATTAAGCTGTCAAGTACCGCATAAGCGGCTCCCCGTACTGTCGCCATACAGATACACATGTCCATTATCACATGCATGTAAGACTGAGCATTAACCTGCATGGCTGCAGCCCACAGTCATAATCCGCTCCTCTAATCGACGCAATGTGACCGGAAACCTTTGCAAAATCATATGCACTTTATTCAGCTGGATGGGCATTGTGTGCATTTAAAGAGGCCCCGCAACCAATGCCGACTCCTATATTGAGGGCAATATGCCGCCTAGCCGTCACCACAATAACAAAATAAAAAGATCGCATTTCTTTCTTTATTCTTTTTTATTTTCATAGGCAAACCGGCCTATTTTGTCCAAAAGCGCCCGACCCCACCCGAAAGGGGGTGACATTCACCCATCCTAAAACAAATGCAGTGCATGAAAATAATAGTATCCACCTAGCCGCCTAGCTGCAATGACAGAACAGACTTTGTCCAACTACCAAGCTTAAGGCATCACCAAGAATCGGCCGGCAATACAACAGTATTCCTGACGCCTGAAAACAATTCGCATGTCTCGTTATACAACACTACGCTACTTTTATATAATTACATAATGGATACAATATCCGCCCGGAGCAAAACAGAACTTGCCAATAAAAAAGAAACAGCCGCGATAGCAAACGCAAGTAATGGGGCTTTTCTGACAGAAGGTCACAGCGCCTATAAACATTAAATCCCCCTAGCTGGCCAGCTTTGCGTGTGCGTGTGTTAAACGTGTTAAATAACATAAACCATAAAAAAATTAAAGTAGGTTTAATGAGCCTGCGAGCCGCGCATATATGAGATCAGATGCGGGACAAACAGGATCTATTCTGCTGACAAACAGCATACGACAGCAACTTCCCGGTTCCATAATAAAACGCAGCGTGTTTATTAGGGAGGCGCAATGCCGACGGAGGGTCGGCGCTCACCAGCTGCCGGTGCACGCCGCGCTTCCCGCACCTCTCCGGCGATACTGCGATCGGGGATCCGTGAGGCTCCGCTCTGCCCCTCAGCAGCCCTGCGTCTCTCCGCCCCTCTCCCCACCACGCCGGGATGGAGCCTCGCTAGGTGTGGCTGCACTGAGCGCTTCAGCAGCGACATACATTATTGGTTATCTGCTGGTCCCTGTGTCGGCATGCGAGCAACTAAGATGCTGGTTGGGCTCTTCGCGCTGAAGGCTGTATGGAGAAAAAAAATCAGTGTTGTACCTGCACGCGTCTTCCTCCAAATTATTGACAAAGAACAATGGGGGGGAAAACAGTAAACTGGCTTGTGCAGCTAACGTATGGCATTAATCATTCGTTCTGTATTGCAGGATTAATTTGCAATATTGTAGGATGTCGCGAATGAGCATTTTTATGTAGCCAACCTTCACATCGGAGCCACATATATGATCTAAACATTGCATCATTCCCGTTTAAATTACAAAAGAGGGCATCGAGCATTTTTTTCCTTGACAATTTCTTGCTTTAATTGCAGCCTCTGTTCTGTGTGTTTGAAATTTGCTTGTTTACATTGGTTTCCTGCTACCTTTCAAAGGTGGATTGCTGTTGGATTGTCCTTAGTGTGAGAGCATATCCTGTAATAAAAAGTCTGGTTTACCCAAGTGTACACTCTACCGTGTACACGGCGCCCCCTAGGCTGGATTCAAGTTTCTCTGTGACTTCTATGATAATGGATTAAGATTGGTGCATTTTCTTATTACTAGTAATTTAGTTTGAAGTTGTCAGAAAAACTCTTTAGAATTTCAGTTAATCGGCAATCTTATTAAAATTACTGTGCCTTTAAAAACGGGATTCAAATATGTCCAATCGTATATTGTTCGATTTCACTTGCACAAATAGGCCAGC
Organism: Petrocephalus zakoni; assembly: GCA_026774425.1. Classification (NCBI taxonomy): domain Eukaryota; kingdom Metazoa; phylum Chordata; class Actinopteri; order Osteoglossiformes; family Mormyridae; genus Petrocephalus; species Petrocephalus zakoni. The sequence goes on along the minus strand of JAODKN010000041.1, from coordinate 30,859,511 downwards.
ATGCTTGCTCACACCTCCAGGCGTGGCGGTCTTGATCCCACCCTAGAATTTGCATTTTGTCCCTGTGTTTTTTCTAAGTACTTTGGTTTTCTCTGACAGTACACAATCATGCAGTTAGGTAAACTGGTGCCTCTATATTGCCGGTGGCATATGCGTGTTTTCCTTGTGATGGACGCGCATTCCTGAAAGGATGGGCTGCAGGCTCCCCCTGACCCTGTACTAGAGGATATGAAGACGTGTATACTGTAACTGTTAAACATATCAGGTGATAAATCACGTCAGAAATGTCTAAAATAAGGTTTAATCAGATCACTTTAGTGTTTCTGTGATCCAGTCATATTATATTTATAAAACTATTTTAGATGGGGCTTCAATGAACGTCTTAGATGCTTCTTATTGAAATGTATCTTGCTACTCGTTATACGGAAGAGAAGTTCCATCTGGATGGGCTCCGGACTACCCAGGCATCATGCTGAGCAGGTCAGCCCAAACCTTGTTCTCCAGGGCTGCACAGTCCAGCTTATTCTGGGGGATCCCTAGATCCATCCGGATCTCCAAATTCCACACCTGGTCACAGAGGGTGAACCCAGTGACCTACTATTTCCCAGCTGTACTTGCAAACCTGCTCTTTCAGTCATTACCTGCAGAGTGTGACCATAGGTGACGAATTGGGACTAGCTGCAAGCTTTATCTGACAACATAACTCCAATTTCAACAGCACTGACCCCCTCTGTGCCTCAATAAGGTCTGTTTTCTCGATTCCTGTTGTTAATAAACTGAAAATACAAGACGTTGCTTCTATCTATCTTCTTAATATTCATTGTGTTTATTCCTTTCTGGTATACCCCCTGAGGTTTTTAACTGATAAAAGATGTATACATCCAATGTAAGGTTATATGAATGTATTCAGTATATCGAGCCCTTTCTTTGCACTTGCTTGCGCAAAAGAACCATCGTCACTTGTGCGTGTCACTAGTTAAAAGTTTCTTTCGGTATGCGAACTTTTCTCAGTCAGTTGCGAAGATGTCGAATCGTGTTTGGTGCGAAATTTCGATCTGTCAAATTAGCATCCGAATATTTCATAAATCCGTGTCGTTTTTTCGTGCCGGCTTTGGTGTGCAGCAGTGACCTTAATCCCGGGGTTCCTTGTTTTACAAATGACCTTTTAGATGACACGGAAAGACCGTTAGAAAGACTTTGGTAAGCCTTGTGATTGACTAGAATCCCATCTCACCTTTTATCTGTGCCGCCGACCATATGCTTCAGAGTGACTACAATCGGATACGTAGCAAATGAAAACAGAGAGATGGATACACAGAACCAACCGTTACTATTGGGGATTTACCTACCGTATGCCATCAGGTGGTGCTCTTGCAGCACTGAAAAATGTGTAGGGCACTCCATTGCGGATCTTAAAACGATAAGCAGTATTGCAGTGCTATCGCAGCAAAGCTGATAGCGTACAAAAGAGGCTGACTCGGAGAAATAAGCGGGGACAAAGTCACTGGATGCAACACAATGCAGCAAAACACTAAACGCAAAACAAAGAAGGTCTGAGAATTAGTGAAGCGGCAGAATCTTCCCTAATAAGTACTTTGTTTACTTCTGCACACTTTGAGCTAACACTGGCACAAAACATGCAGCCTTTAGCAGAGACAAGCTTTATTCACTATTACTGTCAGGATGAGGTGTGACAGGCTTTGCTTATGAAATGCCATTCATCCATGACACAGTCCTTCTGCATGTCCTCGGTCTCCTAGTGCTTTCATCTCCACATTTAAATGTGCCTATTAAAAATAAGTAGATATTTATTACATCAAGAACTGTCTAAGTTCCCCCCCTAGAGCAGGGGTCTCAAACTCCAGTCCTGGGGGGCCAGAATCCTGCACATTTTTGGGTTTACCCTCATTTAACACACCTGATTCTACTCACTGTGCTAATTACCCCATAGCACTTGAGCGCAAACATTTGTGATGGAACAGGGAAACAATTAAGCTACACAGGACTGGAGTTTGAGACCCCTGCTTTAGAGACTTCTTCTGACCATTTTAATCAACAGACAAAATATTCATGGCCAACAGGGGGCGCTAATTACTCAATATAAGTCACGGAAGGGAAGCTTACTGTCTTTTTATACATTTTACAAGAAAGAATCAAATAATCAAAATAATAATACGAATAATAATGACAATAATGATTTGCTTACATAGTGCCTATACTTTGTTCCTCAAGGTACAAATAGCATTAATGTACCCCCAATGGTACAAAAATGTTCCTCAGAATACATTACTGTACCTAAAAAGGTACATATACCAATAGCTAGGGTACAGTTGGGAGTCCCTTGAGGGCACAGCTCCCAGAAAGTACGTACATACACAGGCTCAGGAAAAATCCAAACCTTTCATGTGGACCATAAAATGTAACACCCTACAAAAACAAAATTTGCTCTGAAGAGATGTTTGTAACATTATTCATTTTCCATGCAACTCCGAGATTATCGGTTTGTGGTGTTTGCAGTTACTTCTAGCATTTACGAAGTTCTGTCCAATAGGTCAGAAAATAAATCACAAGAAATATGTTTATTTTAGTCTTATCATCTGTCCATTATGGTTCCAGAAGTACCATACAGATATTCATCCATTTTGTATAAGCACTTGTCTGATTCAGGGTTATTGTAAGCCTGGAGTATGTACCAGGAAGGGAGTTGTCTGTTCCTCACAGGGAGCACACTGGGGATAGCTCTGCTAAGCCCGAGGTTCATATAAATATACCAGCCCACCTAAGCCACATGACTTTGGACTATGGCAGTGTTTCTCAGTCCTGCTCCTAACACCTTAATTAACATCAGGTTTTTTTTGACAGCCTAATAATGAAGGTGGTAGGTTGTAAGCAGTGCGGGTTTGACCGAGAACTTTCTGGCAGGTGGTATTCCAGGAGCAGGATTGAGAAACACTGGACTATGGAAAGAAACCCAGGGAAACTCATGCTACACAAGAAAAACAAGTAGGATAAGAATCAAACCCCAGCCCTGGAGATGTGAGGTCCTACCTCCCGGACCACTGTACCCCCCACTCCAGCTGATATGTGCAGTATTATTTGTATATGTTGGCTTTCGGTGCTGGGACTAAATATTTGAAACCATTTTTGGAAGTCCCATATTCTCTCACCCTGCTTTGGTCCAAAACTGTGGTTGAATTGGTCAGAATGTGGTGAAGTGGGTGACTCATTTCTTGGCCCCGACCCATGACTACGATGTGTATGTATGCCTGTGTGCACTTAATGCAATTTTAATGGCTTAATGTTTCGGAGGACTGGCAGAGCTCCAGCATGTGGAATTCCAGCAGGAGCACAGGGCATGTCTCTGTATTAAGGTCCTGCTTCGCTTTCTGCCTTTCTGCATGCACCTACATTTAGGTTCCAGGGATGCCGCCATTGCCTGGTTACGTCGCACATCCTACACTCCCCTCGGAAGGACTGGAGGTTCTGCCCACCACATATGCCGCGCGTAACGTAAACCAGAAATTTTAGTCAACCTCCTGTCCCCTAGTATTTCCATTTATTTTTCCATTATTGTCCTTGAGAAAATATTCACTTCTTTGATCCCAACAATAAAAATAAGGAAATAAGTATATCATAAAATGCAACAGTCTCCCATTGGAATAAACACTCCGGTGGTCATGGAAACCGCTATTCAAGCAACATTAAACATCTACATTCTAGGATATTGAGTATTAGTTCCCAGATTCAGGCAACCCATAATAATTCCGCTGGCCCCAAACCCCCACCCACCCTACTTTCTGAGTTGAGGGAAGGGAAATCTGGACCTTTCTATTTTTTGTTCTGATTTATTGATTACCCGATGTAATATCTATCATTTAATCAGTAATATCTATCATTTAAATTGTCTTTTTTCTCACTAAGCATAGCACAACTGAGATATTTGGTAACCCTAATATTTGGGGGCTGATGTTGCCTATGGCTTTGGTTTACAGATGTTTAAAACTTTCCTGTGCGCCCAATTAACTCCCCTATGTTGCTCTGGTGACATGCAGCCCTTGTGTGTCGTGGCTGGTGCTGCTAAGTCGTTTATGAGCAGAATGAAGAAAACAGGGGAAATGAGGTCATCTTACAATGTTTAGAAGTTAATTAATAACAGAATACGCTGTTTTGGCAGTCCTACCTGAATTTAGTAATAAGTGTGATGAATTTGCGTAGAGATCGACGGATTAAGCCAGTCTCACGTTTTGTAAGTTCAAATTAATGGCTGAAAAGTTGGCCAATCATTCCACTCGCTTTTTGAGAGGCGTGACAATGATCAAGTGCATTCTGCAGACAGTTAGCCTGGAGTACATTGGCATGCATGCAAACTCATCAGGGCTACAGATGACTCTTTATAAAAGAGCAAGGGCATAAATGTGTGCAGCCTCAGAAAAACCTCTTTTCAGACATTTAACTCCATCCACCCAGCAGGGGTTAAGCTTTCAGCTTCAAAGACCCCCACACATGTCCATTGACTGGTTCCTCTTCAGGCAAGCCAGTGTTCCAAAAGAGGCCCCCCCTTTACCAAAGAATAATCTGATGTGTGTACTGCTGGGACTCAAGGCTATTCTCAGCCAAAAGTCAACAAAACTGTGATGTGTTGGAGCCCCCAAGGCAATGAAATCATTCCACCCCATGTGTAAAAGTCTCGGACTTTCCTGTAGCTGCTGTTCATGTTAAACTCCCTTTATGTTACCGCTGTGGGAGAAACTGTTTTACAGGCCCTGTCCATTTGACCAACTTTGAGAGAAGGCGGCGCCCCGGGGGGGGGGGGGGGGGGGGGGGTGGGGGGGGGGGGGGGGGGGGGGGGGGTGGAGGTGGAGGAGAGGGGTAGAGAGGATATAAAGTGAGGGGTTATGATGAATGGGGAGTTGTAATTTTGGGTGAGGTGTTTGTATTGTTGTTGATTGTGG
>JAODKN010000041.1:30842357-30854459 GCA_026774425.1 Petrocephalus zakoni | reverse complement strand
TCTTGTGTTCATTTTAAACTCCCTTTTTTTTACCGCTTTGGGTTTAACTTTTTTAACGGCCCGGTCCCCCCCCCCCCCCCCCCCGACATTGCCCATGCCAGGAAATGGAAGACTTCCCGAGGGTTCTCCTAGGAGATTTCCTCTTAGGGTAAATGGCATCTCTGGTCCTGTACTGATGGACGACACTGAACAGTAACTGTCCAGGTTTAGGCATCGGTATATTTAGAATGTCCAGGCATATTATTAGAAGTCCACGCAGCGTTAGCTGCAGGATCCCTATCATTTTATCATTATTATTATTATTATTATTATTAGCAGCAGTAATAGCAGTAGTAGAATTGTTAATACTATTAATGAATGACTGAATGAATATTACAGTCATATAGCGCTTTTCAAGTCACCCAGAGCACTTTGGAGAAGCAATGGGGAGCCACTCCGACCACCAGCGCCGTGTCACCCCCATCTGGGTGAGGGGCAGCCATCCAGCACCTGTGTGCTCACCACACAATAGCTAAGGTGGGGAAGGGGCAGGAGAGAACTCACCAGTTAGATATAGGGGATGGTTAGGAGGCCAGATTTGGAAGGGCTGAGCTGAACTGCCTAGTCTGAAGTGCAAGTGGCATGACTACTGTCTAATAATAATAATAATACTTGTTATTCTTATTCTTATTCTTATTATTACCCCACCACAAACTATGATCATGCATTGATATGAAATTAGGAACATTTAGCCTGTTTGTCTTGCTGGTATCTTTCCTGAATCGTTGGGAACGTCTCGAATGTGCAAACAGATATAGCTCAGGTAGGGAAGTACAGCTGCATCAGACTGTTAAAGTGTAAATCAGGTCATGCTGCTGAAGTTGGAATGCAGTGAAGTTCACGTAGGGTTGGAGTGTGTTGAAAACTGATGCTTTTTGGTTCTTGATTCATAGTTTTATCTCCGTGCCACTCTTGTGGCACAGCCCTAGGCAACAGACTGTCAGAGAAAACACTTTTTGGCTTCTGTGAACATCCTTATATTTCTGTGGTCTTGCTCTTGACACTGAAACGAAATTCTATTCAAATTAGAGATAGTGAGGAGCCTGAAAAACACCTTACATTGCCCTATGAGTCGTACAGTTTGGATGTGGTTTACAATATAATCGACACGTACATTTTTGTTCATTTCGGACTGAGGCGCAAATATGTGTCTGCCGCCCAGACAAAAATGGTAACTGGAATGATGTTTTGAGTCGAGTATATGCTCAATATTTAGAGTTTCAGCAATATTGCAAGGTAATATATACAACAAATCATTTTTACCGTGTCATTTTGTCTGTGCTGTGTTGTGTGACTCAGCAAGTTAGGACGCTGTGCCTGTCAGTGGAAGGTCCCTGTTTGGAACCCCGGGCTTAGCAGAGCAATCCCATCACCGGTGCAAGAGCTTCATCCCCCCAATTACTCCAGGGATTTCTCTCAAAATGTATGTTGCTTTGCACGGAAGGGTCCTCTGTTTCCTCTAAATGTTAAGCCTCCATTATAATTTCTGGAGAATACAAAGAAAAAGATAACTGCATTCATTTAACTAAAATGTTAGGAGAATGACATAGCAGAAGCTGCCATGAACAATCGGGAGGCTGCCCTTCCCCCGTTCTGTGGCAGACACCTGGGGTAGAGCTATTAATAGAGGCTTTTCGAGCTCAGCCTCGGCCCCGTGGTAACTAGTGAACAGGGGCGTGTGCCTCACACAGGTGCGGGGCATGCCCAGCTGGCCCTCCTCCGCTCCTCTCTGGCGCGGCCCTGGTGGCTCATCAGATGCCATGACGTGGGTCTCCGCCAGGCTGTCTGGATCCGACGCATTCACAGCTATTGGGTTATAAGCCCCCCCCACCCTCCACTGCCCTCCCTCAACGGGATGCTGGCTGTAGCCCCTGTCACATACCTCCCATTCCCTCCGTGCCTTGCAGGCCCACACATGAAGCCTTCCCATCAGGCTCAGGCAGGATTAGCCTCTTGGGTTTCCGAATCAGCCTGACGTTTTTTTTTAATATAATGCTGATCATTTCTTGCATGGATGCACAAAACCGCTGTTCATGGTTTAATAATAACTCTGTTGTTATTATTTAAACCGATACTATAGAACTAGTTTAAGGAGTATTATAGAATTTACAGCCTAATTTAATCAAAGGATTATTTGTATCTGACTAGACTAATAGGGGTTCACTCTCTCAAAATGACTTTAAAATTGCCGAATTTTGAAAATCAAGAAACAAATGTTTAACAACAAGGACTAGAAGCTATTATACAGTATAAATAAAGAGGCTATTTATCATTCCAAAAAAAAAATGCAGAAAAATGTAGAAATGCAGCACTAAATACTGGCTGCACCTGAACATCCCTGAGAGAGGTTTAGAGGCGTGACTGTGCTTTGGAACGGACTTCCTCCATCATCTGAGAGGCTGCTCACATGAAGAGGAAAAGGGTAGCTGAGATGCGGGTGTGCTGCAGCAGTGCCCCACTGCCACAGCTGGGCTGCCGTAGGCCCGGAATCGCTCGGCCGATGTGCTGAAGGCGGGCTCCTGCCAGGGAGCCCGCGAATAAGGGTCACATATCCTGCGCTACTTGTGTCCTTGTGAAGCCAGCTGCACGTTTCCAAATGGAACATCAATATTGATGATAAATTAGCTAAATGGCCTATGTACGCTCCACCATCTGTAGGTTCGGTACCTACTGTACGATATTTATCGACGGCAGCACTCTTCACACCTCAGTGATTCTCCAACGGGACTGTATCACTTCGGTGTGACAGCTTTGGGTTTGTAATAAATAATTATGGTAGGGAACAGAGGATAAAGCATCAATCTTTACTTTGAGTTCAGGGACGGTTCACAGAGAATTTCTGAAATGGCTTCTCACTAAGTGGGTTGGTTCATTCGCTCTTCAGAATCGCCCCCATCCACACACTGATGTCTGAGAAACATGAATATCAGACATAGAGATTTAGAATACCATTTTCCACCATCGACCATCACTGCATACATGTACGTTCGCTATATAGCCTCAGCAGTAGCATACAGCTAAAAACACACAGTACTCTTTATCACAACATGAAAGAAGCTACTGTTTTCAAAGGAACCTTTCAAAAGCAACTCAACTTTTGCAAAAAATAAAAATAAAATAACATAAATAAACCTACAAAACAAGCCTTCGGGCACCGATTAGAAACATTGCAGATCATCATGTGAAATGACTGTCCAAGTCAAACATTCATCTTGATGTTATCAAAAGGATTCACCCATCTTGCAAATGGATTGGTCATGGTTACAGCCAGTCTTTCAAGTGTGACAATGTTGGATGTTAGCACTGTGGTGTCTCTGTGTATTTTATCATTGAAGTATCTACTGAGATTGATGGAGAGTTGAGAGAAGGTCATGTATTAACAAGGCATGCTTTTCATTGTTTACTGTTGGAGACCGTGTCTTGAGCTGATGCCCCCAACCCGGGTGCCCCTCAGTGCAACTGAAACATTTTTGTGTTTAAAATCTCGGCTTTTCAAAGCACTGCTGAACTTGATCTCTGCATCATACCACGGCCTTTTTAAGCAATCTGTGGCTCTGTGTATTTGACTTTATGGTTCCCAGTATGCTGGCTTGTGTTATGGATGAGTGCGATCACTACTGATTGATGTATCAAATTGAGTCACTGATGAGATGAATTCTTCAAGAACAAGCCTCCCACTCTTTGCCCAGAGTGAGCACTATCTCAGCTCATTCAGAATGATATAGCTGGGATTTGGGGGCTTCTAATGCACTAGCAGAGGATGCTACTTTTATCTGATTTCCATGAAAGTGGAAGAGACAGTTGGTACTGTGGTGGAAGCTTGTTTCTCTTGACATATCAGAGTTGGTCATTGTAAAAAGTAGGTGGGACAACAAACATGAGAGAATGACCATAAAATTAGGGCACCATTCCTACAGAATGGAAATCAGAGTCTTGAATCATGTCCACATGAGTTCCTATTCATTGATTAGATACCCTAACCATGGTTACAAGGTCTGCTTCCTGGCTTCTGAAATTGTATTTGTGCAGTGGAACGTTCAAATAAAAACACCATGAGAGAGGCTTCCATCATCTATGTAAGTTGTCTTTTCCTCGGCTTGGCCTCCGTCCATCTATCCCCTAATGTGGTCACAATAAGGCGTGACCTTGTTGCCTTTCTGACTCTGGTTCCCTGGTGCCAGAGGCTTGTGAAACAGGCGTAGCTGGAAACTGATAAGTATCCAAATCCAATCTTCATACCTATCAAGGCCAAACCCAAGTTCAAAATTTCTTCGCCGTCCTCTTGTTTCTTTAGTCAGCTCCCAGTAAAGGTCTTAGGCAGTACCGGTCTAAGCCCATGTGGTGCCCTAGGCATGCCTCACCCCCAGTGCCCCCATCTGAGACAAAGTAAAACTGCCTTGTTAAGTCAGTGCCCCCTTACTAGATGATGCCCTAGGCGGCTGCCTATTCCACTTGATGGGTTGACCCGCACTAGCTTAAAATACTTTATTGCACATTTTACAGATCACAAAGTTTTCCACGAAGAGGACATGCAGCATCTCATGGCAGGGGTTTGGTTCTCGCTATACTGTAGCTAACCTCTTTCATCCCAGTCATAGAAGTGGCACGACTGGGCCAGAATCAGCAGAATAATGTGCTTAGGGCATTGCCCACAGGTTGTGGGAATCGGGGTGGGGCAGGAGAGAGGCCGTGGTGTGGCCAGCTCTCTGGGAAGCTGCCGTGCATTCCACTGGCACAGCACAAAGGCATGGAAGGGGACATGATGAAGTCAGATCCAAATCCTTTCATCTCCTGCATGGTGGGGGCCAGGCCATGTGTCATGCAGTTCACTGGGCCCACCCTCTTTGAGATGCCTGTATGTACAATGCCCCTGTAAACTGCGTTCCCTGCCCAGGAAATGGATCGTATCTGTTTTTCCTTCTTGCATGCGAGGATTCCAAAGATTGCGTTTCTATTACTGCGTGCCATTTCAAAACCCCATATAACGGAACATTCCGGATGGCCTCTTCTTATTTTGCTTGGCATCCAGAGAACCACAATGCGCCGCATCCGTTTGTTCTGTTCTGGAGAAAAGCTGCTCTTCATTAGAGCTCCTCTTATTTGTAAAGCAATGGTGCTTCCCTGTTCTCCTACTGGTGACGTCTTAAAGCTCCGATCCCAGTTTGGCACTGTTTACTAGTGAAGTGTAACAATGGACTTGCATGGAGGAAAATATTTTCCTTCAGAATATTTTGCTTTTAAGGGCAAAGGTCATTTGCGATCACCAGGATAAACAGGCCTGTGAGTCAGCCAGCACTCTGTGTGGTGGGGTTATACCTGCCATTGTGGGCTGTGGGGGCATCTCCGGGTTCTTATTCCACATTTTAAATCATTTACAGTCAGGGTTGCCAATTCTCACGCATCAGGCGTGACAAGTTTTCCGACTGTCACACTCACACAAGAAATCTTCCAGCAAATGTGTGCCATTCCATTATAAACTTAACTTAGCTACATCAAAAGTGTTGGGGTAGTTTGCAAACCCTACAGACGATATACAGGGCAATGAAACTGTTACATGCATGTAAATGCGTGTGCATGTGTGTGCAGACTTTTCCCGAACACACAACTGGTTGTTTTTTATTTATATTTTTATTTGAAATAACTATCTAGTGTTCTGCAACACAGAATATAATTAGACTACAATATACCTAAAAAGATTTTACGACAAACCATAAACAAGTTTGCTGGCCATTCTGTTTGGAATATTAAATACTAAAAAATATTACTGCATGGAATGTGGCCTTCTGCTATAGGGCAATGTAGATTGTAGAATGTACATTTGTCTGACACTAGATGGCAGGCTAACTGCATGCCTGTAAGGCAGGACCTGCTTTTCCGAGGGGATTTTTTTGAGCGTCCTTGCATCGTCTGTCTCAGTATCATGTCGATGTCTGTGTAGGTCGTATAGTGATGCCAAGGTGGAATTTAATTCCCGGACAAAACGTCAGAGATCCGTCTGCCGTTGATTAGGAAGCGCCAAGTAACTTTTTATATAAAGTGAATGACATATAACTGCTGACAAGTGGATATAACCACCTTACCCCCCCCCCCCCCACGCCATAACCATGATGCGCCTGTACTGCATAAACGGTTTGAAGGTGATTGAACAGATGGATTGCTTTGATATGGGAATAATGGACTAGAACAGTTGAGGAAGAACTGCTGTTGAAAGGCTGCATGTACATGGATGTTTCAGAAGGCCTCGGCTCTGATGGGGCCTTACAGATACTCAGCCGGGGGAAGCCAGAACATTGATTAGTGTGGTACAAGAGCACTGTGTGGGTAACAGGATATTTGCCTGTGAAAACCCCAAGACAATTCCTATCCCTCAGTCCTGTTCGGTTAGTTCTGGTAGCTCTGCTATGCGGTCTTCTCCCAAAATGTCAGAGGAATCTCGACAATTCCCATCCCTGGGCTATTGCAGCCAGCTCACATGGAGCCCAGGGGCGTCATTGTTAGAGCAATGCCCACGCGCTGGAGATGAGGTGTTAGAGAATGAGGGGGACAGGCTTAGTGTCCGCTCGTAACTGTGTAATCACAGCAGACAGAGATGCCAGACTGTCTGCCGGGTGGGTGCTACAGGCGACATGTCGGATCAGAGAGGAGGATCCCTTGGCTATGGCTTTGCACTGGGTCCCTTTCAGAGGCGGTGCACCCGGGCCCACGGACGGGATACAGCACAAAGAGGAGAGGCCTCGTGTTATTGTGCTACGGGCCAGACTGTCTGGGGGGGGGGCAAAGTGAAAAGGCCAACAACGGCTGAGAGGTAAGGAGCCTGCAGGGAAAATGCAGAGTGGCTCGGGAAGTGGCGCTGCCAGGGCCCGGGGCCAGCAGCCGGGTCTAGCCACACCGGTGCCAGCGATGACCGAAGGGGCCAGTCACAAGATCTGCATATCTCAACCGTGCCATTCTCTGCCGCGGCCAGGCGCCGCGATGGAGGCTCCCATTCCGCCCGAGCTGCCCTGTGGTCACCATTCCCGGGCGGCGCGGCTGGTTATGACGAGTGGGCGGCGGTAGGAATGACCCGGGGCCTTCTTGATTGTTGCTTTCAGCGGCTGTTAGCTCAGTTGTGATAGCGTGGAGACAGGGCTCAGTTCCGGACCGCCGGGTCGGCGCTGTCCGGCCGACAGTCATTAAACCTATTGACGACGGTCCCTCTGGGCCCGTATCTGCTGCTCGGACCCAGTGAAGCACACAGAGAGTCAAAGAGCTGGGAACTCCGGCCAAAACCACAGGCCTTTCAATGCTATAATAATAGTAATTCATGTTATGAATTTTCTTAATAGGTCTTATTCGCATGTTCTTGCGTGGTACCATTTGTGAATTTGGGTGCTCACTTAAGCAATTCAGGCTACACGTCTGATCCGTACTGCAATTTTCTGAATCAGCTTTGAATTGGCAGTATCTCAACCACGTATTGTTACACCGGAAAAAGTAAAAAGGTGCACTGAGCTGCAAGATGGCGAGGCTTGCAAAGAAGCAGAATATTATTCATTAAAGCATAAGACCAGAAAAGTCCTTTGTGAGCAGGCTGATGTCTCAAAGAGCATTTATTATCTCTACTCACATTTGACTCTGAGATTTACTTACTCCCTGGTTTCACCGAGAGGTAGGTTTTACGCTAAAAACAATCGTTGGGTGAAATATTGCTAGATACTGCTGAGATTCTTGGAAGAGGACTCTTTGTCCGCAAGAAAACCCCGGTTGAGGAGAGTGCACAGAACCGTGTCGGTGGCACACTGAAGGTCTCCAAGTCAGCTGGATCCTGTATCTTAAATAATCTGTGTCCATAGCAAAAGGTACCACTTGCTACCTCTCTATGGAGCTGCACTTGCTGTGGTGTGTGGCTAGATGCCATCTATTTTAGTACCTACCACTGATACTAACAGGAAGTTAAAGAGTGATCTTATCTTCTCAGAGGATTTCCTTTGTGCTTCATACTGAACGTGTTGCTCATCTTCACTCCTTAGGAGTAAAGTGAGGAGAGACCAAATAGAAGACGAGGAGCATTCTTTTGCAGAGCAAAGAGACGATGTGTTTTTCCTGAAAATTATGGGAAAATGTTTGCTGCTGTGGCATGATGAGAGAAGGTCACACTGTTTTGCCCTGATGCAGAAAATGTACTACACTGCCCTTGCACAGCAAGTATTTGCGGGTCTTACTCCATTCTTTCAGTCATGACTTGGGCCCCATAACTGCCTATTGTGAAAGCGTTTGGCCAAATCTCACTCTCCCCCTCATATTTTCCACTCTCTTTAACCGCAAGAGAGGCCGCTTTGAAAGAACGATCCCTATTTTCACCCCACTTTCTCATAAGGGATTCTGAATGGCTTTTGTGAGTGTCAGAGGAACGTTTATTTTCTACATTGTTTAACGCGGCAGTAATGACCTACCTCGGTTCCTGTAATGCTGCAGGACGTTAGTGGTTGGAAGGGGGGGGTTGTTTTCTTTCCATGGCCTTGCAGAGATGCTCGTCCTCAGCCTTCTTTAATACTTGTCTGCAGGCCTTGTTGGAGGGACCATGCACTACACAGCACGTACAGAAATTCGTCTCATTCAGGTCTTTAATGCTCAAGGCTACATTACTTGTAAGCTGTAGTCTGTGTAGTGTTAATTTAGACTTTGTTGCTTGGCAACACCTTTGACAAGTGTTGGCACTGATTTGGCTTGACATGCCATATGAACCACTGTACCTAATTTTTTTTTTAGCATATTTCCACCAAATGCAGAACAACTCAGGGTAATTTAGATGTTGACAGAGACCTGGAATCAGCAGAAGAAAGGACCAGTGCTGATGTTTGAGTGACAACTCTTGGCGTTAGAATTAAACCTTTCTGACTAGCTATAGAGTCCAGGCATCTATCACAGCTTGGGTTTCACTATTTTAACTACACGTGCGGTTTCACACAGAATTGGTGAATAACGTGTGGAAGGTTCATGTAATGATCGAGACTGGAAATCCAAGTGCAGGACTGATTCAAGAAACAGTCGAAGGGGCACTCACAGGTCAACAACGATCTAGAGTACAGGGAGTCCCCGGGTTACAAATGAGATCTGCTCCTTTTAAGTCTCTCTTTAAGTCAAATTTATATGTAAGTTTATAGCTAAATGTCTTCACGAGCGTCACAAAGTAGAGCATGCATTCGTTATTACGAACCATTGTATTCAAGACGTTTTGGTGGTCTTTTCGTAAGTACAAGTGGTCTGCAAGTCAGATGTTCTTCACTCGGGGATTGACTGTGATATGCATAGAAAAATCCAAATTGCCAAGAAGACAGGGAAATATTTTGAAAACCAATGGTCAATCAGAAATGCTAAGATTAATACCTCACAAAGCGTCTAGTTCATTGCGGTCCCCAGTATCTCTCTTAGCGTAAAACTCTCTGTACGGCATCAAGCATCCTGTGTGGCAAAGCTATAGGGCCTGGCACCACTGCTTAGGTCCTGTGCCAGTCAGCTGTGTACAATCAGCCAGAAGCACCCTCTGCTTAACTCAACAGACAGTTACTATGCAGTTACCGGCGTCCTGTGTGGTCCCCAAGAAGGCATGCTTCAGTGACATGTCAGGTTACAGGCCAGAAGCTCGCACTTCAGGCAGGCATTATGAGCGCCTGGTACTGAAGCTGTCGTCTGGTGAGAGACCACCTGGACTCCCTGCAGTTTGTGTATCAGGTCTACTTAGCAGAACATGATACTGTGGGGTCATGAGGAACATGTTTTTTGATTTCATCTATGCCTTCAGTGCCAAAAAGATAGATATTCTGTATCACCAACTACCTGGCTAGTAGAGATGGCAGTAGATTTTCATCGTTCTGGTAAGGCCATATCTCCAATTGCTATTCAAGGAGAAATTGTGGAGACGGTGCATAGCTGCAGATAACTGGCCGTCATATTTGGTGTTGTCTTCCTTACCGTGGTGGTCTGGGGGGGGGGGGGTGGTCACATCACCTCTGGGGGTGTCCATCATCTGAATAAGCTCATTAAAAAGGCTGAATCAGTGATAGGGCTGTCCCTAAGGCACACTTAAGGTGGTAGCAAAAGATAGGATGAGGGTGAGACTCATCACCATTATAAACAACAATGATCGTCCGCTTGTCAGTGCACTTCTGCAAGGACCATTTTCTAGTGGCTGAGAGCACCGCAGTACATAAAGAAGCATTTCCGGAGCTCCTCCTGAACCAGCGTCCTTTAATAGCACCTTGTCTTTTATTTTGTTCATTGTTCGGACCTTATGTTTCCTGCTGAAATTTTGGTTTGGAGAGAATGGGAGCTGAGATTAGTATCAGCAGAGTGACCAGAGTATCTTCACCATCAACATAACATTGATCCAATAGCTAATTTTGGGCATGGAGGTATATATTTTGCATTGCATTTCATTGTACTGTATTTATTGTCATACTTACTGTGTCACTGTAGACCTTTTGTATATTCTCAGACCTGCTGCAATTACCCCGGGACCAGTAAAATACACCTACTTACCTACCTACCTACCTACCTATAAGGTCATATCAAGACCTTCAGAGATAATTATGAGTTACATACATCAAACATTTAGCCTATGTCCTGCTCATTCTACAGTCTCTATTTCCATAAAGTTGTAATTATAATTGCAACCATTTCCAAATGATGCATATTATAACCACCAGACTTAAAATTACATTTGCTGCTTGAGCGGGATTCATGACTGTTATTGAAGGGTCGTTTGATAAACGCCTTAATTCACCACTGGAATCACCCGAACGGCAGAAGCTCTGAGCTGTGAAGCCTGTTTATTGATAATAATAAAGTAGTCCTTTAGCGATGTCCGTGAACGATCACAGGAACATTCAGACTGAAAACCAGTGCTCTCTACGGTGCTCTCTGGAAACAGGACCTCATACCCACTGTTTAAGAATTCACATTGCGTGAATTACCTGCTAGTGGCTCTCAAAGCCATTCTGGAAAGGCAAGGACATCTTCCACATTTATAGAACAGGAAGTCTTGTCATGTATTACGGGTTCATTGTGCCAGCTAAGGCCATAATTTGTAGGGGGTTATATCCAATCAAATCTGACTATAGTTTGTACCATAGCTGTTTTACAAAGTAGAATGTTCCCTGAAAGATCATAATTTACCGTAACAAAAAAGGATTTGCCACAGTGGGTTTTTCCATGGGCCAATATTTGGGAGCATTTGTTTTGCAATTTGCTGTTGCGGTTGAACAACAGATTAAGCCAGACTAAGGGCTGTCGGCCATTTGTATTTGCTAATATTAAAGTTTTATTCTGTCGTGTTATATACACTTGAAGGTTAAATGAATGGTGAAACTATTTCTGGGGATGCACACTGGGGACTTTCTTGTGCAGGACTTCCTCCCAATCCTACCGCCAACTCTAGACACTGTGCAAGAAGATACTTTGTGGAAGCCAACAGAGATGTGCCCTGGCATGTGATCCAGAGTGTCTTATAGAGGAGGTCCAGAAGAAGGATCAGAACTTCCTTTATCGCAGTAGGTGGCTGCGTTGATACAGGGGTGAGCCGACACCCTGCCGACTGGAATGCTCACAGAAAGGCACCAGTCAGGATCTGAGCCCACGGCGTACGGGATACAGGGAGGGGAAATCAGGGATGTTATGGTAGAAATGGCCGGTCGCTAACCGGCTAACCCCGGTCGCTGGTGCCAGGACAGGCTGAGACCGCATGTGCAAAATGAAACATTCCTCTTCACTGGCCCACCGTGCCGCGAAACCTGACCGTCGCTGTTGCGGGGGGGGGGGGGGGGCCCATTGCTGACAGCGCCGCACCCTGCCAGATAGTCCCCCGCTTGCGGCTTCGTGGCTGTGCCCCAGTTGCGGGTTTCCCCCGAAAGGTTTGTGTCGGCGAACCTACTCAGGGTCCTCCACGTATTTCTCCTCCCGCTCTGCCGTTTCTCGCGGTTATTTTTGTTTCGGCTCGTCACGCCAGAGCCGTGTTTCGATGCAGGGAACATGACACTGCAGGTTGTCCGAGCATTCATTGTCCTTTCAATCCGGCTTGATCTTCAC
>JAODKN010000041.1:30823286-30835737 GCA_026774425.1 Petrocephalus zakoni | reverse complement strand
CCACCCCTTGAAATTGCAGCTTGACATATAATGCATGTCGCTGTTTTACTGGCTGGTTGATCAAGCCTGAAATACTGGGGGGGGGATGGTGCCCAATCATTAAGTTCGCCCCTGTATGAAAGATATCCTGGAAGATATGACTGGAGCTATTGATCAGTAACCCTTCACTGATTTGTTCACCTCAATAACTATGTAACCATGGCGGGTAGCATTTCGGAAACCCCCACCCCCCCGCCATTTGTGGCCCTTTCAAATCTGCCCCCCTGATCATCCCCAATATCTCTCCTGCCCCTTCACCAGCTACTGGGTGGTGAGCATACTGGCATCCAGATGGCTGCTATATAGTGGTGGTCGAAGTGGCCCCATTGGTTCTGTGAAGCGCGTTGGGTGTTTTGAAAAGCGCTATATAAGTGTAACATTAATTTCTTTAGTTCCCTCCACAGCATGTGGAATTGATAAAACCTCTAAACGCTGCCTTCAAATTACTCTTCAGGTAATACTTGATTTGTCTGATGAAGCAGATTATTGGTTCTAAACCTTTGTAAATGGGCGAATGTCAGATAATTCATGGAACATGTTATTAGGGTTTGGGACCTTGTGGAAGAGAAATTGCTTTGTGTGTTTGCTTCATTAAGCCAGCCTCCTGTGGATGATTAGGGTCAGCTGAGGACAGATGATTCCCCGCTAAGCGGTCTCGCAGCAGGCCCACGCCAGCACTCCCAGCTGCAGGCTCTGGGGCCTAACCAGGCTACTTATCCTCAAAGTGTCAGCGGGTAATTACACTGCGTTTACACACACTCACACACATAAATGCGGACACAGACACACACACCATGCAGCTCACTTTCGCAGCACGCATTGGTACAGCGCCTTGCAGTACCCACCACACGAAGAAACACCTCGGAATCCTGGTTGGCAACCCCCCCCCAGGCTGACACGCAGTCTAGTCCCATCCTCCGGAAATGCACTATGCACCATGACTCCCCTTGATAATATCCAGGATGCCCTGTGAGATGAAACACCTCAACTGGCAGCCTCATCACAAACCTCAGCGACCTTCTGGGTCTTGTCACAGAAGGTCTCCCCATCACATTAGAAATGGCAGTTGCACCCAAGTCTGCAAGTTACGCACACAAACTGTGCACAAACTCATTGGCAACAGCCTGATCTTGGAGTCTGGCCAGGTCCTGCCTCATTCTCATAGTAGGTGGTAGCCTACTGGACCTAAGATGACTCTTCAGGCTAGCAACAATTCTATGATTTGTTTCTACTGCAATTCTGTAGGACCCTCCAGCGTCTGCTCACGAGTATGTGACCAGTATTGGAGTCTAACGATGTGGTTCAGGGTGCTGGAACCAGGATCCAGTGATCCACAGCCCCTATTCCGTGTGGCCTGACACAGTCCTCATAACCAGCCCAGTCAGTGCCCGTGGTCACAAGTCACTCATCACCAGTGTCACCTTGTGAGTACCCATCAACCACAGAGCAAAGTTGCAAATAAAATCTCTCCCTCATCACGACATCACTCACTCACGGTCGGATCATACACTGAGATAACAGACAAGATACCCAGGGAGTATCTTTGCCTCATGATACGCTCGTTGAAAGGAGTGACATCAGACACCATCGAGAGGAGCTGGGCATGGCAACCATCAGAGCGACCAAACCTATGATAGGTATACCCACCTACAGAGATCTGGCCACTCCCTGGTCTGTGTATGTCAGAGAACGCCACCACTGGAATACAGAAGCTCCTCCGACAGCAGAGAAAGACTCGGACCGGCCACCTCAGATTAGGACCAGAGTGCTACCGGGCAGCAGGTGATGACTCAGTACCACACCAGCTCTGATTCCCCACAGGCCTGACCCCAGTGGCTCTCCGACGGCCTCGACTCTTCTGGGGATGAGGCCCCGAGGGCTTTTCCCCATCCCCGTTATGCTGCACCAGAGCTACTCCCGTGGAGAGCAGAGAAGAGCCCTGTCTGCTCCGTCAGAGCTGTGCGGCATTTTTACAGTATCTGGAGTGCCAATCCTGCCTCCAACCCTTAACTTTTCTCCTTGCAAGTTAGAGGACCTGCTTGCAGGGCCAAATGCAGTTTAACGTCATAACCAGGACAAATGAGACATGAGACAAATTCACACATTTGAGATAAATTCACACATTTCTACACAGATATTTGCTTAATGACTTAAATTTGACCGTAATCCGCTAGGCATGCTGATAGAATGTGATTTTTGGTGTTATCACCGAAAAATATCTTGGAGTTAGATTTTTCTTTCCTAAAATGAATGCATTTTTTCAGGAACCCATTATATGATGCAGAGCTATAGAAAATGTACTTTTTTAGTATTTATTTAATAATTCAAAGAAACGTGGTGAGGAATGATGTAAGCGATCGTCATAGCGACCAGACGCGATGCGCCCGAGCGCCACACGCTGCTCATTTATCCCGGCAGCACACCACTGGAAGGGAGTAAGGGGCAGGCAAGGACATCGACTGAAGGGAGCCCTGGTCTGAGCTCATGGGAAAACGGGATCCCCCGGCCCCGTGACATCACCGGACACAATTGTCATATTGTTTGTTCGAGATGGTAGCGATAAAGTTATTGCGAGGCCTGAGTAGAGCGTATGCTGGGAGAAGGGATCAAACGGCGTGCCCCTTTTGTCTAACTGCTGATACACTGATGCGGGCCAAGCCCTGTCTGGCTCCGGCCCGCGTCTGCTTCCCCTTTCACTTCCCAGTCCCTGCCACTGTCGCCTTGTCGTCCACCACCCCCGCCCCGGCCAGGAACATGCGAGCACTAGCTGATAGGCCATGCACTGATTGCGTGTGTCCTTCCACGGTGGAGCCTACAAAACATTCTACAGTTCTTCCTATTCTCCCCTAAGGTCACTTGAGGTCCAGCAAATCGCCTGCAGCCGCGGCGTCAGAAGCCTCCCAGGAGCGGATCCTCGAGATCTAACAGGTTTGGGCTGTGCACTGTGCCAGCTGTGACACCTGGAGGAAGCAGGCCAGCAGCGTCTGCGATCTGCAGAATAATCCGGGGAACGTTCCTGAGTCTCGTGGAAAGGGGCATTCCCTAGGGACTGGGAACAAGGAAAAGCCTCCAGTCACCATAGAGACAGTAGAAATTCATCTCTTAAAGTTCACATTGTCACATGAGTCATGCAGACTAAGTTTAACAGAAATTAGTTCCCAAAGCCCACTCTTCCGTGGTAAACTTCTCCTTTAACAATATATCCCTGAAACCTTGCGTAAATTTCTTGCGGGTCAGACCTGATAACTCGGCCTGCCTATATCTGTCAGCTTTAATTTCATACAGATGAAATAGATGATAATTCATAATCACAGCTCTTTCAGAAAAAATCAATAGCTCTGTGAGGGCAAGTGATGCTCAGCAGACTGCAGTCTCTCTGGCGCTCACTTCTGTTTGATTGCTGCAGTAACATCTGTCACCCACCTGGGGGCCCTATGTCTACCTCTGCAGGTGGCCAGCCCAGACTGTAACCTGGCCACCTGTCTAGAGACAGCACTCAGACGCAGACTCAAGCGGCTTTGGGTGCCAGGTGGCCTGAAATCAGCGCTAAGGGTTGACACAGCACTGTTATTCATCACCTGGACGCGGCAAATCGGGGGGACAGGGAATCCCGAGTACTTTGTCTAATCTTTACAATCACTTTGCATTATTCTAAATCTGACTTGGCTGGACACACCAGGAATAGCAAATTCATGGCGTCCAATAAAGTAAAATGTTAAGTGATTGTTTATTTTATGTGTAAATGGTAGCTGTGCAATTGGAACACAATGCATGTCATCATTATTTTGCATAGTTTTTGTTTTTGTTTTTAACCCTGTTTAGGGTATTGCAGCAGATTATCGCTTGTGATTTCAGCACCTTTCCACTTGTAGACGTATTTTATTGACCACACTACCTTGATTTTGCTGTAATGTTCTGTGCGGTTTGCTTGAAACTGTCACCTACATGATTAACTAATCACTTACTGCCACTCACTCTTCTGAAGAGCCTTGGGGGCAGCTGTGCTGTGACAGAGGCTATTTAAAAATAAATTGAACCTAACTGAATTAAATTAAATTTAATTAGAGCTCGAGATACTACCATGTGTGCATCAGGTAAATGGCAGGTGAATGGCGGCCTTTTTGAGGAACTGCGGGTTACTATCTTGGCACCATCTACACTTCTCCCTCTCTAGCCTGCAGACTTATGTTCATAAACATCTCCAAGGGCTCACAATTAACCAGGAAGAGTTCCAGTAGAGCTTGCTAATAAGCAGGCTAGCTAAAAGGTATAGGGGATTTCCAGAATCATTGTTATATGAACCAAACCAAAAAAAGAAAAAAAAATGAATAGGCACACAAGTATCATGAATTTCTTAAATAAATATAGACTCCTACATGCCTCTTTTTCTATGGAACTGACTAATTACGTAAACTGTTTAACTGATTTTTACAATTGACAATTATATAACTTATTACTTCCTTGTCAGACAGGAAGTCTGCCTGTTTGCCTTAAGAATAACCAGGTTCCTGTTTTGGGGGGATTAAAATCCTGTCTGACATCACTTAAAGCGCCCTGACCTTTACTGTGGCCCCACGGAGTCGGCAGTGGAAGGGAAGCCAGGGGAACAAGTGCTATTATGAAGAGCCTGTGCTGTAATGGAGGTCAAACTGTTGCACGTTTTGGGATTTATACAGCGTGTTCCTTGCCTGCAAATTTTTGCCTCCCTCCTCTGAAGCTCCGGAGCGCCTTACCTGAGGAAAGGGGGAGTCTTCCTCGGAGCAGGTGGTCAGGATAAGCTTGGATCCTCTTACGTTTCCTGAGGTAACATGAGATGCTATGGAAGAAGACACCAGAAGGGGCTACTCTTACTTGTTCTGCGAGGTTTCCATTGGACATACGTCCCCATTCACACTTCCACCATCTCACCCATGGACTAGGTAATAATATCACCTTGTCGGAAACTATTTCCTGGGCTGACTCTCGCACTGACATCACAGCGGGGGACCAAGCCCCTGCAGCCGGCCCAGAATGCATCTTGACTTCTCGTATGCTCCACACAATAAATTCTACAATTTTCCAAACATTATCAATATTGATGTAATCGAACTTTTATAAGAAATCCTTAATAAATGATGCAACAAAAAGCTCATCCATCCATCATCCATCCATCCATCCATCCATCCATCATCCATCCATCCATCCATCCACCCATCTTCTAACCGCATATCCTGGTCAGGGTCACAGGGAGATTCCTTATGTAACTTCAGTGTCATCAGCCGCTGTTAATGTCTCTTCCATCAGTCTATCCATAATCCATAGTTGTCTTCTCCCAGTACACCTTCTTTTAACTTCCGGAAACAAGCTGACTGCAGTATATAGTGAGATTATGCAAGCTTCTCTAACCATTCTGCCCATAATCTGACACTTATTCAGGAAATAGTTATAAAATTATATGATATGACATGTATCCATCCGTCCATTTGCCTGATTGCTTATCTATTACAGGTCAAATACAAATTAATGAATAGAAGTTGATTCGGATTCATGCAGTGTAAAGAATGGCCATTTTGGTAGGTCAGCTGGTAGGGCTGAAGACTGTCGAAGCAGAAAGATGGGCATCCTCAGGCCACTGGGTCTCTTTTGAAATTGCTCCAGGGACTGGTTGTCCTTCTTAATCACCTGTATGCGCTTTGGAGCAAAGGACCTTCTAAATATACAAAATAATAATTTCCAGAATTACAATGACATTCCACTGGCCACAGTGCTGGGCAGCTGATGTCCGATACTTTCAGTGCGACCTGTAGTGCGGTTTAAGTCTATAAGGATATGTTTTACATCCCCGCCATGGCTGGGATTATGATAATCCATTACTCCCAGAGCCGAGGTAGAGGTGCTGAAAAACACCCAGTCGAAGGCAACCACACGCTCCTCCCCAGCCCGCCACACCACACCCCATCACATCCCCAACACCCCAAAGAGCCAGACCGCCACACCACACCGCATCACATCCCCAACACCCCAAAGAGCCAGCCCGCCACACCACACCGCATCACATCCCCAACACCCCAAAGAGCCAGCCCACACACTGAGCGGCAAGCATGGCGCTCTGTCCCTGCAGACTGCTGACGTCGGCACTCGTCTCTGTGACCCTGCCCCCTGTCCATGCAGTCAGTCTGCAGGCCGCCGGCTGACAGGCCTGTTGGCTGGAGCCACAGTGACATCTGTGTCACTGGCTTATCGGGCTCGCTGTCCCAGACGGGATAATCTCCCCGCGATAAGGCAGCCTGAGCGGGGAGCCGCCAGCGGCAGCAAATGTTCCCGCGAGTCCGCGTGAGAGCGGAAGCTGCGACATGTGTGGCCCCCTACAGTTTCTAAAAGTGTAATCATTAGTAAATCACGTTTATTTCTGTATGCACAGTTGTTAAGCTCTTAGCATAGATGACCATGCTGGCCAGCATAACTACAAGCATAGGAACGACAGTCTTTCTGGCTAAGGACGACCAGAAAATTTTTCCATTGTAGTTGGAGACTTGGGCTAAGGTATAGCACAAAGCTCCCATGGCTACCAAAGGACATTTGATTTTTAATTAACAAATAAAAATGTGAAGGGATGGAATTCTGTCACTGACCTCGACCAAGGAATTGCACAAAGGCAAAGTAAATATAGTTCCCTGAAGATGAAACATCACTCTGCTAGGTATTACCTGGCATTTCATTTCTAATAGACAAGCTGTATAGCTAGTTAGACAAGTGGAGAATCTGAAAGGCTGTAGACCCCAAACAGAACCTTTATCATCACAGATTGAAGAAATCTGTCAAAATGGAGGAGAATACTTAGGCTTGTGTGCTTTTGGGGAAGCTCTGCCCTTCCAAACAGCAAAATGACATGAATGCGGCAGACTAACATAACGTAAGTGAATGTTTGAAAAGTCAGTTTGCCTTTGTCTACAGGCAAATTTGCAGATCCAACATCGCTGTCGCTATGGACATGGGGGAGGTGCGTCTCCTTCCACTTCCTCCCCATGCCCTGTAGGGGGCAGTGCGTCTCCTTCCACTTCCTCCCCATGCCCTGTAGGGGGCGGTGCGTCTCCTTCCATTTCCTCCCCATGCCCTGTAGGGGGAGGTGCGTCTCCTTCCACTTCCTCCCCATGCCCTGTAGGGGGTGGTGTTCCGAGGTCTCCTGATTTCTTCAGCCCACCTGCCCGCGGGTCAGTAAAATGCTCTCTATACATCTGTAATGAGACTATAATGTGAACACTGTAGCCTCGCGTTTGCATATTTAAGACTGAGGCCTGATGTCTGGGTGCAGGGTTAAGTCAGGGGACAGGTCCACTCACTCAGTTCACCTGTTCCTTGGGTGATACCTCGCTTTCACCTTACATGTCCCCTTGTTTATGCATTTGCTTTTTAGTTCGTCCCCCTAATTAAGTCCCCGATCCTTTCTCCCGTCCCCATCTGAGGCAACCCCTTTTGCTATCCTGCCCGGTTCAAGTCTCACAAAAAACAGAAGGGTAGGTGTCTCCCATGTCCACATTTAGGTTTTTTGGATCAAGTTGACACGACGGTCAATGCGGATGGGAAATGAAAGGCAGTGGATGCTTTTACATGGGGAATTACTCTCAGCCAGGAGATGAGTGGCCCGCTCATTCAATCATCTCAGCCATGCATCTTCTGAAACAGAAACTCTTCCTTCATGGTGAGACCTGGTCTAGCGCCCACTTAATCATCACACAGCATCTTCCCTGAAACAGGAATCCTCTATTCACCTCCCATTTAATCAGCCTGCAGGCCTGGTCCTGAAACAGGAACTCGTAACTGGGGGGCTGGTTCGGTCGCACCCCATTTAATCCGGCTGCGGCATCCCCCCCCCCCCCCGCCACCCAGACGTCCAGCTGGCGCGCACCAGCCCAGGACCCCCCTCCCTTTGCGGGGTGATCTTATTACAGGCTGCTCAGGCTCAGGGATCCGCGACGGAAGCCCTCGTGAGTGCAGCTGCTAGGAGGACTGCGTGGCTTCGCTAATTACCGCTTCTCACCACCGGGCCCCAGCAACGTCTCGCCATGACAGCTGACGGGGGCCACGCCAGTCCATGCCCGCCGGGACGGGGTGGGGGAGGTCCAGCTGACCCATGTGCTTACGCCATCGTCTCCGTGCCTCGACTCCCTGTCTGCGTGCCTCCCCGTGCTTCTGACAGCATGCCATCCTCTCCTACCAGGACAGATGCGAGCCGTGAATGTGGTGAAAGGTAGCTACTCCACAGCTCGCCAGAGACAAGCACTCCACCAATCAGGAACATCGCAAGGCTGTTGTTTTTTTTGGGGGGGGGGGTCTTTATCCACTCCAATTTAAATAGTAAGTTCTAATTCACTTTGATTAAAATAAGACCCCCCCCACAGTAAAGGGTCACCCTTCATAATTCTCCAGTGACACTCCTGTCCCCGATTCAGCAATATAACTCAACAGGGGGCTTTGAACACAGTTTTCAGGTTCTTACTGCAGTCCGTATATGGCGACCTTGTGCTGCAGCAACAAGTCGAGAAGCATTGAGTTCGCCGGTGTGTCCCGGAAACTGGTTGTTCCCTGAGACTGGCGCCTACCGGATAGCGCCCAACTGTCTCACCACACCACCCCCCCCCTTCCAGGCTCAGTTCACGGACATAGCCAGCCAGTGGTTCTCAGTCTGGGCCTGGCTTGTACCCCATGCGGAAATCAATAGCTCGTCTGCTGACGTCCCGCCAGCCAGCCCACACAAACAGACCTGTGGAGGAGGAGCCTTTGCCCTCACTGTGGTGGGGGGTGGGGGGCGGTCAGGGTTTCTCCTTTTCATAGTTTGATCCCTGCTTAGGTCTGCTTGGGACAAATCAATGAATTCTGAGCGGCTGTTTGACGGGGGGACGCAGCGTTGCAGTGACCGACTGGCTGGATCTCTAAAATGCAGGAGGCGAGTGCTGTGCTGCCCATTCATAAGACACTGTCAGGACACTGTAGGCCCCAGCTGAAGCCTGGGACCTCTGACTGCCTTCACTAACTCACCCTTTTGCCGGCTGGGTCGGCTCTGGCCGGCACAGAGACTCGACACTGGAAGTCTGCTGCATGCAAACCTGGGCCTGGAACGTGCCTTCGCCGGTTTGCAGCTCCCGGCATCAGAGCAGGTGCTGGGATTTGCGGTTATTTCACCGCGGACGATTCAGGTTTCCGTGACAACGGGAGAGTAAATGCCGGACGCCTCCGTGATCTGCACGGTTCAGTCGAGTTTCTCCCATTGATTGTCACTATCACAGCAAGCCGAGAATAGCAACGCATTACCGCACAGACATGTCGAATGGTGATACTATTCCCCAGTGCCGTTTATATTCATTACTGAAGGCCATCCATGTCGGCTTGAGGCAGAAATCTTTAACCTGCATTTTATTAGTTTGAAATAATACATAATATATCCCAGAAATAATATATAGTATTTCAAAATAAAAAAATCATCTTGCTATACTTTTCTGTCTGTAGTGAAAAAACAATGTCTGCGTATGTGGGATCAGCAGAAACCCTAAAAAAATAGCCAGTTTTTTCCAAAAATAGGTACAGCAAACATTAAAGCGGTTCTGAGCGCACAGTCATCACTGGAGAGTCTGGTACGTGAACAGCATCCAAATCCGGGCTCTGCTCTGTGCTTCTGGGTAATGCCCCTCATGATCATCTTTGTCTGCGTGACTCAGAGCGGCGCCGACGTACTGCCCACGCCGGGGGTCCGAGCCACGCCTGGGGGTGACTGGGTCTCAGGCAATCAAACTCTGGAACAGCATCTGACTTGTCTCCAGTTCCTCCTTAATGAAGGAATAAGACGGCAGTGTGATGTGACCACTGCCATTAAATAAAGTGAATTTTATTATGTCTCGGCCTGTTCATGTTACCTCATTAGAATTGATGATGTAAATGAAAATATTTATAAAGTGGCCCAGTTCTTGGAAAACTGCAGCAACTTGAAAAAAAAGAATGTTCAGAATAGGTGTTAGCACAATATTTGATAACTATTTTAATGCAGAATATTTATGTGACGGATATGTGTGACAGTAGAGCTGATGGGAAAAGCTATTCATCATGAAATGGGCTGTGAAATCTTCTGGAATTTTCAGCCTGTAATCGCAGAGTGTCAGTATCCCAGCATGAACTGTAAACAGGGGTTATTTAAGTCTGTGCTGATGTGGCACGCAGAGTGAAGAACGGGCCAGCGGTGGGACAGGCGGCTAACCTTCTCCGAAAAACCACACAGATGTCTCTGAATGGCTTTGTGGGGAATTTCTGGGCTTAAATCTACACAGTATGCAGATAAGCACAAGTGAGCAAGACGTGACAGATAGTCCTGCTGTATGTGAACTTGAAGTAATACAGAAAAATATATTTACTTTGTGAAAGTAGGCAGAAGAATTAACTAATGGGGAAACCCTGATGGAAACTATTGTAGGTGTGAGGGTGACTCGACTCAGCTTTTTTAGGGGACTGAAACACTCTAGATGCAAATAATTGAAAAGCAGACTCACTCAGTCCATTGGACACATTTCCAAGAAAATGTATGTGGCCTTACTGAATTTGAGAAATCTAAGTTCTTGGTTGAATTACATGAGGACTGAGTGAGTGTCGGTTCCCAGAATTGTACCACATGACGGGGAAGCCTGACGTCATGTCATTGGTGCTCCCTGCACTCTATACTCTGTGACTGTCCTCCAGTTATAAAAACCCAAAAACTCTTTTGTGTTTTATCATATGCAGATACATATTCTGTTAGTTCTATAAGTTACTATAATTAATATAAGTGACACTCATGTCTGTGACTGAGTATGATGCCTTGGCAAAGTAGCCAGTGATTATTCTTGCAGATTTTACTGAATTAACTACCTTAGGGGAGTAAACTTTGGGGTGTCTGACACAGATCATAAACGTATGCCTTGGCTGATACCCCAGTCTTTTCATCTTTAGTAAAAAAAAAATCAATACAGTGCTATCACCTTTTTTTAGGTAACCAGAAGTGTTTATTACTATTTAATTTAAGCCATCTTTCACCTGCCATTTGCACTTAAAGTGACTTTGAGCAGCTTTGTGGCTTCGACCAGCCTTGTGGCTTCGACCAGCCTTGTGACTTGTCGGCTTTGGACTCAGTCTGAACCCTAAATACTTCAGTACAGCTTCCTACTGGTGACAATAGTCTTTTGTTAAGTTGTACTGTTGTCCTGAACACTTCCTCGTCAGATTCCTGATATTAATGGATCTGCCCGTATGAAATGGGCTGTCGGATGTTGCTGCTTTGGTGCAGGTATGCGTACGTGTGTTTGTACGCACGTGCATGTGCGTTCTGTTGTTAACCGGTAAGACTGAACTGTGGTGCTGAGTTCAAGTGCACAAAAAATAAGCTGCAGTTTCAAAGTGCACGGCGAGAGACATACATCCTCCTGAAACTCGAGGCAAACATGTAAACTCTGTACCCGCAGAGCTGGGGCTGGATTCCAACACAGAACCCTGCTGTGAGATGAAAATACGACAGCATTTTTGTATCGTGCAATTTGCTTGTAGCTTTTCCGCCAGGAATTACATTTTAGGAAGTTTACACCACCTGAACTGGCTGGAGATGAGGGACTGACGTGACTTGGGTCAGAAATGCCATTCTGCACCAGCCCTGCCCTCAGGGCCTCTCTTATCTGGCCACTTTCGACCAGAAATTGCAGCACTCTCTGGCTGTTTGCAGAACTCTGAAATGTGAAGGTCGGTCAGTCGTTGGGTTGACCTTGTAGGTCGCTATTGTTTCAGTTCTCCTCACCATGCTGTTTTTTGGCTACACTAGCCTTTAGCTCACACATGGATGCACACGGGACATTAATTAAGGAATCATGGCAGAGGGATGGAGGTTTGAAACCATAGCTTTGCCTGCTGCTTTAAGGTGACGTATGATGGTTGTCATTGAGCCTGACACAGTATGACATGTATGTATGTTACGGCACTAAATATGAATGACTTGCGGCAGGTTTACTGCTGCCAGATCACTACCCTTGTCCAAGGCATCGCCATCGTGATGCTGAGCCAAAGCTGATCCGATGGCGACCAGACGCAGCATGGCCGGGCATGCAGAAAGAGCGAGCTCTGCAACATGGCAGGTAAACCACAAATGGCGTTCAATACATCACATTGCTTCTTAATGTCCTCTGATTGGCCAAACAGAATTTTGGGGTAATGTGACAAAAAAAACATATATCTAATGCTTCTCTAGAATCCAGAAATTCTGCATGAGGAGACCAGAGCGAGAGTAAACATTGGATGGGAACATGGACAGGCCAGTCTTCTCTTTTGCAGCTGCAGGATGTACAAGAGTTCAGATTTGCATCAAGGCAACATGCTAAACAGTAGCTCTGTCATTCACACAATTACATGTTTTTTTAACAATGTGACA
>JAODKN010000041.1:30747940-30774486 GCA_026774425.1 Petrocephalus zakoni | reverse complement strand
TAAGCACTGGCGCTGTGCGTGGCCTACTGCCCCCCCCCCCCACACCACACACACACACACTCATCTGCAGGGGACGGCCCCTCCCCCGGTGTTCATAGCGGCCCATCTGTCCCGGGGTGCCGGGGTCAGCCGTCCCAGTCGGCACCCCCCTATTCACGCTGAGGAGACCCAGCCATATGCCCGCGTCTCACCCTTAAAAGGCCAGTAACTTCTCGGTCCCCAGTGGCGTGGAGGCACATACCAGCCCCAGCTCTGGGAACAAAGGGAGACAGGTCTCTTTGTCAATCAGTGTCCCACATCATCCGTCACAAAGGGGCAGGCGGGGGAACCCTCTGCCTTTGTCGGGGCCTCTCGGGCGGGCGGAGGGCGGAACGCGACAGACACGCGAGCGCACTGACCCGGTGAACTCGCCATTCAGGGCCACCGAAACACACAGGGGAGGTACTGCAGAGCTCTCCCAAGTGACCTGGGGGGGGGGGTTTGCCATGTCTGCGTTTCTCTCTCCATACTAATGGGCCAGGGAGGAGCGAAATAAATTGCCCCAGCTGCGGTCACCGCGGTGAAGGTCACTATCGGACGACGTGAGCCTATATTAAAAAGACATCGGGTCTGGTTCCTACATTGTCGCACATTTCTGGGCAGAGGAAAGTAACATCTTTATAGTTTTATACATGCTGTTAATTGTTTCTGCTGTAATTATTGTATTTCTTTTAGCCCTATGGCAATAACTACTCATTACTGCATAATTTAACATATAATAACAATAGTACTATTACCTCACAACCCTGACCAGATAAGTGGCTAGAAGATGACTAGATACTGTGAAGTAGATGGAGGATTACTACTACTAATAAGTAGAAGCAGCATAGTATTATAGCTAGTGTCACTTAAACCATAGCCAGCTATATTTTCTAGTACTAATACCTTCATAGGTAATGGATTCTTTTGATATGTTGATTTTCATCCATTGTGATTGTGCAGGTTTCAAGAAAATCTGCTACTGCTTGTTTTTAAACTGCTTACTTTATCTTCAGCCAGCTGCATTTTGCACAATAGCTAATTTTACCTTGACCAGTAACCAAAAACTTGTACTCTTTAGCCATAATTTAATTGGATTTGCTCTGCCACACATCAAGCCGCATTAACTTTAAGACGTGTGTGTCCTTTGAAAACTTTGGCTAAGCAGATAAATGGCGGTAATTTAAGAATCCCTGACGCGGCACACTCCAGACCAAGCTGGATTATTTCCCCTTAAAAAACTACTTTCAAGCAGAAAGTACAATTTGATGTTTGACTTCTCGAGATAATGAACAGGAATGTTCACCACCACAAAGAATAATTTAAAAAGTAACCATAAAGTCCTTGGTACCCGAACTGCATAAAAATTAATTCTGACGATCCATCCAAGTGAGAGCCCAGGCCTGCATGCCTGCAGCCTGACCCAAGCAGCACAGGCTAGAGGACCCTGGATGGGATCTCAGTTCACTATATCGGCAATGGAGACACCATTTTGCTTAACTGCCAGTCTTTAGATGGGAGGAGGGACCTAGAGTACCCACGTAACACAGGCAGAGGCAGGATTCACACCCCAAATCCGGGACCCACAAAGCACTGAAAAGCACTGAACCATTTTGATAAAAGGCTTTTTAAATAACAAAATTCATTGAGACTAACAGGAAGTGGAATTATTGTTATATTTTTAATGTTTAAGATCTAAGTTCATCTATTCACTCAGTTGAGTATTTCAGGAGGAAGGCAAAGCCCCCCAGCTTGGGGATTCTGAAATGCTCCAAGGGCAAGAGGTCCTCCAGCAGCCCGGAGCTTGACCCCTTCCCCGGTGGGATGCGTCTAAAAAACCTCCAAGGCCTTACAGCAGCGTCCTTATTAGCGCCCCGAATCTCAAGTGAGCTCCCTCAATAAGGAGGTGAACTAGATCGCTGAACTCCTAACCTTATTCTCTCTTCCTCCAGCCACTTTAGTGCCCAGAACCTTGTCTCAGTTATTGAAACCTTTAAGCTTCATAAGCACAGACAGCACCCACCATGTATTGAAAAATCAACTTCCATGACTCACTGACAATACTTCAAGCTGCTTCAGCAGCATAAAGTGACTATGTTTTAAGTGAAATAAATGTATGCAGGGTCCGATACAAATTTTAAGACTCTTTTGAGGGTAGTTTAAGCAACCAATGAGTTTCTCTTCTTCGGAACATAATCAGGGTCAGTGGTCTGCATGAGTCTACAATGACTCGTCATAATGTTGTTTCAACAATGACATGAGAAGAGTGAGAAAAGACAACAAAATTATATGAGGATGTGAAAACACAGCAGAAGATAGCAGTTTGGATGCTCCATGCCTGGGGCTACACCTGTACCTGTAGTGCAGCGATTCAAGATTCAAAGTAAAAAAAAAAAAACAGCTTAGCTATTAAAATGGAAAAAGGAAGATATATACACAATGACAAAATGCTCTAAACAGTTTTCAGCAAATGCGAGCAGGACTATGGGAAAGTGGATTGTGCTGACGGATTTTTTTTTTGTCTTCCTGTGAAGCCAACAATATAATGAGTTACTAGGAGACAGGAAGCAATTATTTACAGCATGGTAGTTCATGTGGTTTGGATATGCCTGCTTGCATTGTGTTTAAATATGGCAGTGCGAGTTCATGCCAGAGTACAGCACCACTTTGATGGAACAGGACAGCTTGGCAGCGCATAGTCACCCTGAAGCAATAATCGCTAGTCAATTTGAAAATTCCTGCAGAAAAAAAAAATTAATAAAAGTGCAAAAGTTTCTAATTACACGAGATGATCCTTGATTTTTTTTAGCATAATGGTGGGTCAGGGTAGCAGTAATGAGGAGTGGACAATAGGTCCAGTGCATTGTGGGAAGTCTGCACTTTCCCAAGATTACCTGGGCACCAAAGAAGTCCCCAGGCCCTAGTAATTCTGTTAATGCACACCAATATGCCAGATTCATTAAATGCAGATTAGATTGCACACTCGCACTATAAACTCGTTAGCTGAAAGGCTGGTTGCACACGAATGGACTAAGGTTCATGAGCCAAATAATGCAAAGATGTTTCACTCTACGAGTAATTTTAGGTGAAAATGTGTTGCTTTCACGCGTGTCCACATCTGGTCTCCATGCCCCACATCAGCAGTGCAGGAACACAGAAGCAATAACTTGATCATTCTGTTCATCAGGACTGTGTGTGTGTGTGTGTAGAACATCTCTGAAAGGGTAATAGTCAGTCTTTGGGAAACTATTATGATGTAATTAGAGACAACTGGGCTTTGAGTGGTGCCAAACCTGCCTAACAGCATGCTTGGTTAAAATGTCAAAATTAATGTTGTCCTTTTCAGAAACTGGTTTTCAATGATCCAATTTTTCACAGTCATCTTGCATTACTTTCATGATTCTTTTCCTGTAATGATAATTACCATGGGCATTGCTTTCACTGCTACACAAAGTTCTGCTCATGTCGCTGTTGGGCATTAAGTTAATGGCCATATTATCCCTTGGAGACACTGCAGCTTTATCCTGCATCACTGCAGGAAAATTAAGGAGACCAACCAATGGCAAAGGAAAAAGATACAGCTCTCATCGTCAATCGAAGGGCCGTGCTAAACTGCAATGTATGAACGCCGTTGCCTTCACGAGAAAATCCTGAAGTAGAGTCATACCTTCAAACAAGGGACGTGTCTGAACACAGAATCCCAACTATAAACCTGATGAAACTGACTTAAACCACAAAGTGGTGTATAAACCTGCAGTCATTTGTTATAACTGATGTTTATTCCACTGTGGCAGCAGTAAAAGTCTGACAATAAAAGACTTATTCAAAGAAGGTTTACCTGATTAAGATATATTGGAATAAGAAGAAAAAATAACACATACAAATATAAACCTTATTGTATGAAACATACATTGCCATTTTCATTTGCATCATATCTGCATTTCAGTAGATTGAGGCTTCAGACAACCATAAATTTCAGCCTACATGATGACGTTATGTTTTTATCACATATCCAGAAAAATGAACAAGGCCATATTTTCTAAAACATGCAATTAAAAAGAATGCTTTGTATTTGAATGCTTTTAATATTCCTGTTCATTTCAGTTATTTGAACTACGGAAGCTTCTTTTGCTCATTGAGTGTCATCATTACTGGCTTAGATGACAGACAGATGATACTTCATTGAGCCCAAGTGGGAAGTTTTGAACTGAGTCTTTTTGTTAATTTCTTTAGTGCAATTAAAAAAAACAGTATGTGACCTAGTGCACAAGCAAGGTAACTAGAAGATATCAATTCCTAGAACTCATAGCTAAATCCCAAGAAATAAACAGCAAACAGAAGCCTAATTATAGTGCAGAAAGTTACACCCTTGCCTCTCACCACAGAGGCTGCCGTGGCCCCGCCTCGCAGAAAATGCCCTTAATCGTAACTATCACGGGCACCCTGTCATGGGACGCGATACCTCCGTGAGGTGCTTACATATGCAATAAAGCATCTGAAAAAAACAGCACATAGAAAGCTGCACAATTAACACACTTAACAATATTATAAGATGTCTTATATTGTATTTAATCTGTACTGTTTTTTGTTCAGTGTATTGCAATGTACCGGGGAGACACCAACTGCCGGAAACAAATTCCTTGTGTGTGCCACACACACACTTGGCCAATAAACCTGATTCCGATTCTGATTCTGATTATATCACAATCCCAGCATCCCATCTGGAGTACTGGTCTTCCTTGTGCCCTGTACTGTGCTGGAGTAGGGTCTGGGCTCATTGCAGCCCTGTTCTGGACAGGCTGTATAGGACGGATGGATTGCACTACCATTGTTTTTGGCATGTAATGTCTTGATCGGAGTTTGAAGACCTGCACAGTTGTTGCTGAACAGCACTAAAAATACTTTATCTTAGCAACATAATTACGATAAGGAGACACTGATAATTAAAGCAGTCAGGCACGGTCCAGCGCGGTTGGCAGAACTACTGAGTGTCCTACCAGCATATGCTGGAGTCGTTAAGCCTTTCCCACGAACAGGAAAGACTAAGAAGGAAGAACCTGAGGCAATTAGCGTGTGGCAAGTCATGCAGCCAAGCACATTCTGCCCGAGGGGACACCTGAACATCCAGGCGCCGAGGTGCGGCGGTGGGGGGGGGGGTCCAGGCGCTCTGGGGCCTGCAGCCCCAAACGAAAGGCATCATGTGGGGCCTGTCACTGCTTGTCTGCCACAAAGGCGGGAGGGGGCCAGGGGGGAGGGTAGGATCGGGGGGTGGAACTCCGCCCCCTCAAACAATCTTTGGCTTTGCATACAAATGCTTTCCGACGGCAGGCACGGGGAAAGGAAGCAGACAGTGCCCCCTGTCACGTGAGAGAGACAAACAGAAGTGCCACTCGGGGCCCGAATTTCTGCGAGAGCGTGATTAGGTGGGGCAGCTGGGCCGTTATCGCTATCGACGCAATCCGAAATGGGCCGACGCGCGCGGGCCCGGCGCGCCACCAAGTTCCCCAGCTACGGGAGGTCGCCCCAAACTGTAAACCTCACGGACAGGTATTCATTCTGCCACCCGAAGGGCGGCTTTCGATCCACAGGGAAGACTCTATGAGATGCATATTAATGGCATCCAGTGCAGACTCGTTCGCTGCCAGACGTGTTGAGATAATGGAATATCCTCAGTTATTTGAACTAGTTCAGGGGGTATTTATATTTTGTTTACTGCGATTTTCTCCTACGACATTTTTGTCTTAAAATTCGCACCCGGTCTCTTCCCTTTTAATGAGCGCTGATAATAGCCTCAGTCACTAACTCCAAAGCTGGCCCCAATGCCAACTATGCAGGCTGCTGGCGGAATAGCAAGAGGCCTCCAGCGTCGCCAGCCCAGGCTGCGGGGACATGACAGTTTTAGCCAATAAGGAAGCCTTGGGGAAAAGTTATTAATATTTTAACTATCATTCAAACAAGCCAGTCTGGCCTTTGCAAATAAAAATAACTCGGCAAACTATGTACAGTTTATCATTGTCAGATTTTATCCATCCATCTTTCATAACAGTTTATGAAATGCAGGGTCATGGTGAGTGTGCAACCTATCATAGGAAGCACAGGGTGCATCCTGGACTTGGTGCTAGTGCATAACGCTGCACACACTGGCAGTTACACTCTATGGGCAATTTGGAGCTACCAGTTTGCCCATCTGAGTATTTTTTGCAGTGTGGAAGGTCACTAGCATACTTCTGTGGGAGTTCACTGGTGTACCCCTGTAGGACGTCACTGACATATCCCTGTGGAGGTCACTGGTATGCCCCTGTTGAAGGTCACTGGCTTATCCCTGTGGAAGGTCACTGGTGTATCCCTGTGGGTGGACACTGAAGTACC
Organism: Petrocephalus zakoni; assembly: GCA_026774425.1. Classification (NCBI taxonomy): domain Eukaryota; kingdom Metazoa; phylum Chordata; class Actinopteri; order Osteoglossiformes; family Mormyridae; genus Petrocephalus; species Petrocephalus zakoni. The sequence continues at coordinate 30,768,099 of JAODKN010000041.1, read as the reverse complement.
CCTGCCGGGAGTTCACTGACGTAATCCTTTGGGAGGACAGTGGCATGTTCCAAAGGAAGGTCCTGTAGGAGGTCACTGGCATACCCCTGTTGGAGATCAGTGGTGTGTCCCTGTGGGAGGTCACCGGTGTATCCCAGCAGGTGGACACTGAAGTACCATTGCAGGAGAAGTATCCCTGTGGGAAGACACTGGCATACCCCTGCGGGAGTTCACTGGCGTACTCCTGTGGGAGGTCACTGGCATAGCCTTGTAGGAAGTCACTGACGTGCCCTGTGGGAGGTCACTCGAGTTCTTCCTAAGAAACACAGGCACACACTGAGAGCCAAAGGTGGCACATGAGCCTTCAGCTCCTGAGGTGTGAGCCTGCAGCACTACCCCTCGAACTGCCCCACTGGATTTCATGCTTGTCATTACTACACGTTTTTCATTACAAGAAGAGGTAATAATAGTGCACCCTAATGACACAGGCTTTCGGGGCCAGTAGGAACAAGCCCGTGGGATCAGTGCTGGCTGAGCGGATTACTCACATCGTCTGCACTGCTTTTCATATTTATAATCCTGCTTCCGACTTCAACATTATGTATAAAGCATAGATGCAATCTAAACAATCTGAAACATATTGGGTAAAATGTTTGCATCTCATTTGGGTTATAATGCCAAATCATTGCAAATTCATCCATTCATCTCCCAACTGCTTACTCAGTAAAGGGCTAAGGGGATTATTATAAATATAAACAAGTATAATATACCCTCCAGCGGCACCCCAACTTCATGCCTTGTTTATTTTTCAGAAGAACCCATGGCCCTAACAAGAATAAGAGGTTATTATGGATGGATTGATAAACAACTATAAAACGTATGATTATTAATAATATCCTTGGGCACAAATTGCTATACTTTGCTCTGCCCATATGCAAATGCTGCCCACGCATGAACTCGCATGTCTGCTGACCTGGGCGCGTTTGGCAGGAGGCCCTCGCTCAGTGTTTTGTATCTGATTTAGACTCAGGATGCAGCTCCTCCTTCCTGTTGCTCATTCGGTCCCACAGATACAGTAGCCAAGTCTTCCTTAAGGTTAATGCTATCATAGCCCAGCTGATCTACAGGAAAAAAAATATCCCACAGGCCAGCATAAGCCTGTCAAGATTCTACAAGAGAGTGTCTGTTAGAAGAGAGACCACATAGCAAAAGAATAATAATAATAACAATGTCATGTCATTGTCTGCACCATACAAACAGTCAGTAATTTTTATTTCATTTTTATACCTGTAAAACACCTTGGTATGTGTTTATGATGTGTCTGACAAGCTATATATCTACCTCATCGTTTTACCCAGCAAAACACAAAACCAGATTCATTCATATCCAAAATCCCGCCCCTTTACTCAGGCTGTTAGCGCACTCCTTTTAACATGTACCCAATAGCTTCTTCTCAATGCATTTTTCTACCAGATACCGTGTGATGGGATTTTGTTGGGGGAAAGCAGGCAGCATACCCGAGTGAGAAGTGACTGAGCGGCGTGCACGAAAAAATTGTTTCTGAAATTCCAGCCACCCCATCCATCCTTTACCCCCATAATCCCTTATTGAATGTAGCATCACGTTGTGTATCTGCATTTAAATAACCCCCCTACCTACAGAGACTGTCATTATAAGCTTTGTCTTTGGGATGGTGGTGGCCTAGTGGTACAAGGATCTGGTTATGGACCAAGAGGGTGCCGGTTCAGACCCTGTCTACCATCAGTGGATCCCTGAGCATGACCCCCAACCCCAAGTTGCTCCAGGAAGCTTGTAATTGAGTAATGTAAGTCACCTTGGGTAAGGGCGTCAACTAAATGGCATAAACGTAAAATGTCTTGTGTTGTGGCTCACTCTACAGCGCTGCTACAGGAAGTGATGTACCTTAACGAAGTAGGCCAACAAAGTTCTACTGAAATCCAAAGAAATGAACAAGTTTCTCAAACTTCATTCTGTAAGAACCATCTAATTTGTCATGTAGCAGATGAACATTGTGGCTTTAGGATGGACTGGATCACCCCTTCATCAGGGATGCTGCACCCCATGGCATGGCAGCCACGGCGCTGACATCATAGCAGGGAGGTAATCATCTGTTCGCCCCAGGTTGTCTTTTGTACTGTGCTAGTTAAATACCGAAGGGATAGAGCATGGGCGGATCTAAGGGCTGATCGGCCCAGTTGCCACCTCTCACCAAAAAATAACAAAATATGAAGCATGTTCTTCTGTAAACTGGAGCTGCCCAACTCACCGATCACTCGATACTGGTGTGTTTACAACTCAATTGTGAGATGATTAATGGATAATGTTCACAATCAGAAAAATGATGTGGGGACCCCTCCCCCGGTCGTCGCAATATACTGAGCAGGACCCCCCTCCCTGATCAGCAAAATATACTACCCCCACCACCTGGTTTGCAAAATATTACCCCATTGCCACCCGATTTAGTCTGGCCACCCAATTTATATAGTCTGGCTCTGGATTTCAGAATATTACCTCCAGGGAGAATATAAGAGGCCAAATGTAGGCCTCACTTACAGCTGAATTGGGCACCTCAGAAAGTTCTATGCCAAAATGTAAGCACATCAAAACAAACCATTTTCAAAGAAAACAATAGACCCCAAGTAGCTGATTTTTCTCTTGAACTCCAGATCATCCATGGAACTGTGGATTCGGAAAGAATAGATCATCTCTCGCATTCACACACACTTAAATCACACACAAAGGCTGCACCCCTCAGAATTCTCGGGACTGCCTTAGCCAAATGGAAATGCGAGTCTAGACACAACCTCAGGCATTATGCTTTGTTCAAATTGATTCCCACATTCCAAATGGCCCAAAAACTAAAAGCTCCGGCCGTCTCCGCACTCAGCACTGGAACAATTGTCTAATTTTCTGTGTTCATCTGTGTGCAAGATGGATGTTTGAAGAAGCAAATATTACAGGAAGAATACTAAATGCCTGAGAAGGATAATAAAGCATGCTAATATTTCTGTTTAAAAATGCAGATTAGAATCATGAATGGAGGCTTACGATATTTGTAAAATGGCTTTCTGACATTCTGTTAAGAAAAACTTAAGTCAAGCATAACTACTGTACATTTTTTTGCAACTTCTGTTCAGAAAGTGGTAATGCATAAAAAATGCATTTCTTTGTTAAAAACATAAACTTCCCAGTGAAATATTTGGTTTTAATTCAGATGATGAAACAGCAATGTAAGCAGAGTATTTAATATGTGATCATTTCTTTGTCTTTGAGTTTATGTTTCTAACTCACAAAACAAAATTAAACAATTGTTCAACCTATTTGAAATCACTCGAATAACTCCTGTATAATGAAACCTGTCATGGAAAAAAACAAAGGTTTTGACCACAGGAATGGCCGCCAACTTCTGTGTTGATGGCAAAAACATAGAGGATGTAGACAGCTTTTGCCTCCTTGTAACATTCATGGACAACAAAGGATCCAGCAGTCAGGAAATACGTCTCCAGCACTTGACAGAGCCGCAGTGAAGGACCTAGAAAAAAATCTTCTGACGTATGTCTAAGAACTAAGATAAGAAGTGTTCACAATAATGTATTTCCTTTGACTCTTTATGCATGTGAAAGCTGGACAGTGGAGAAGGAGGACAGGAAGGGTACTGAGTCCTTTGAACTTTGCTGCTGGTGAAGACCCTTAAGCATCCTGTGGACTGGGAGGAAGACAAACAAGGGTATTATTGACGAAATCGAGTATCATCAAGCATGAACTTTCACTCGAGGAACAAATGACCAGACTAAAGGTTCCTTATTTTAGGAATATTATGAAAAGCAGCCCAGAAAGAAAATGAGGAAGAGGATAACCAGCCACAGGATGGAAGGACTCAATCATTATAACAATGAAAATGCCGTAGAGAAGCCTGGCGATCCAGACAAAAGACAGGACATTCTGCAGGAACGCTGCTTTTCTGCTCCCCGGGACTCCACATCAATTCGACAGCACCCAGTAATCGTGAGAATCAAAAAAGCATTTGTTTAATATGTATGTATTATAAAGATCATTTAGTTGAGTCTGTAATTGATTGCTTTGGGTAGTGTGGGTAAGTGTCTTCTTTTTGACTGGCAAAAAGCAGTCAGCTTAGGATACATCGAGATGGAACACATTTGTGTCCCATGATTCACCTGAGGTGCACAAGAATCAACATTATATTCTGAGATATTGCAGTAATAAGAGGTGGATAAAAGCAAATGAATCTCATTGCCCATCTTCCGGGTTAGTGTGGTCCTAATGTACCCGTGTCCCCAGGTGCTTCGCTCTCCAGGCACCCAGGGCAGCTGAGTAGGAGGGCCTGCTGGGGGCAGGAGCGTGTGTGTGTGTGTGTGTGTGTGTGGGTGGGGTGGGGGAGAGGGGGGGCAGCGGCTCCACTCCAGCTGGCGTCTGCACAACCGAGACAGCCCATAGGGCACTGGGGCCAGGAGACAAAGGGTGGGACAATAAGGTGCCCCCCCTCTCCCGTCTGCGTCGGGGAGCCGATTCGTCCAGCCGACGTCAGGGGAGCCCCCCACCCCCCAGACAGGCTGGTGCGATGTCTGACGCAGGGCTGTGCTTTAATGGCAGAGGGTTTGTGCAGGCAGGCTTGGGGAGGAGCAGGGTGGCGAGCAGCAGAGACAGAGCGTCCCACCACCCCCCGAAGACCTCAGTAACCTTTACGCATGCTGTAAAACACACCCCTCCCCTTGGCTGCTTACCAGTGACATAAGGCAATCTCCCTACCTAAATAAACAGCAGTGGTGAGTCCTTTCAGTCCCCTACCTTCCCAAGAGTCTACATCTCACAATCCCCTCTTCTGCTTTCACTGCCTGTTTCATCAGTCTGGGACTGTGACACTGATTTTCAGCACCTCTAGGGGGCACTAGCGCCCAGCTTGCGGCTCAGTGACCTCCGGCAGCAGGAAGCCGGTCGGCCGCAGCTCAGATGGACATGGCGTCTTGCCCCTCGTCGTTGCCAGCAGCTCCATCATCAGCCCTGGCAGCTGCTCCTCCAGGAGCCAGCCAGTCGACCGCAGCTGGGCCCAAGGGAGCAGGAGGGAGGGTGGGAATGGAGACAGTCACGGTCAGAGGACGGGATCGCAGCAAGGCAGCCAGGAGCCTGGACAGCTTAAGAGGCATTCTGCTCACTTAGAGAGGAGCAGGCATCATATTTAAAGACCTATTCTCTGATATCTAGTCAATAAAACCCAAGCAAACCGAAGGATAGAGAAGGATGTAGCAGTGTTAGGCCTCCATGTGGCACCAGCATAGACACAAACATCTAACGGCTCTTACATTTGCACTCATTTCTAATGACATTTGACTATTTTTGCAATAAAAGGCCCACCAAAAATGCAAAAGTGAAAGTGACTTTTCCTCTGCGGTCTAACGCCAATATATTAATATAATATAATATAATAATTATTTAGTTTTCATTCAAAGGGCAGTAGGTGGTATATGTAGTTCAACCTTGACACCAGCCATTGTGGGTGGTCATTGCCCCCTGGGGGATCAGTCACTTCATGCAATACACGTAATCTCAGCATTAGACAGATTAGAGCAGCAAATATGCTGACAAAAAAAACAGTAAATAAACACACATGTGCACATATACACATGGTGGACATTTTGATTTTTGTTTTAAAATTTCCAAATTTGTGCACAATAATGGATTGGCCTCCCATCCTGGGTGCGCCCCCCCCTTGAGCCCGATGCTTTTTGTGATAGGCTCCAGGCCCCCATCCCCTACAATCCAGACCAGGTGAAGCAATCAGACAAAGGATGGATGGATATTTTCAAGGAAGACACATTACAATTTTTTAGGAGGATCCATTGATGATACCATTAGTACCAGCCAATAGCTCTCTGCTGTTGGGAGGAACCTGTCACGTCCTATTGGGTGTCTCATGCGCATTATGGAGCACTCAGATCACCTTGCTCATCTGGTTCCTGCCCTGCCTGTTCCTGCCCTGCCTGCTTCACCCGCACCTGGCCATCTGTTCCTGTTCCTTGTACCTTATCTTGATGTAGGATTGACTCTCCCGGCTTTCAAACCTGCAACCTCAGCACCGATTCCTACCTGACAAGTCCATTTCTGCCCAAATCCTTAAATAAATATCCTGGTGTCCCGCATTTGGGTCTCCTGGCTTCTGTACCCGCTAGTCGTGGCAGAACCTTTTTCACAGAAGCCCTGCAACGTTAGTTCAGGAACAAACTGGCAGCTCCTGACAGACAAATCGGTTGCAGCAGGACTCAACCAGGGTCTTTTAACCTCATTCAGCCCAAACCCCTCTCCTAGAGCAGGGGCGACGAATCAAAGCCCAGCCCTGATGCTACATTGCTAATCAGTGCCACCATGGCAGACACTATAGATTACTTTACCGAAAAGTATAATTCTAAAGCAGCAGTGGACAACCTGTGTCCCCCAGCTCAATACATTCATTAAAATAACCAGCTGGATGCAAAACAACAACTCCTGCATTTATAATTAATCAACTTCAACGTGTAACGTTGCAAAAAGCCACACAATCAGCAGCATACATAGGGTGTGATCGCCTCCTCTCATTTTGATGAATTAAATCAGCCAAAATAATAGCAGTGAGTGAATTAATTATATTAAGATGCTTGAAATAAAATTTGGTTCATCTCAATCCGGTGATTTCACATATTCTGATGACATTTTCTCTGGGATGCAATTCTGGAACACAAAAAAATAATGACTGAATGTAACGAATAACAATAATAAGTATTATTATTAGGGGTCAAAAGCACAAAGTGCATTGGAAAACTATTGTTTTTGTTAGGATTCTTCTTCTTCTTCTTCTTATAATTATTATTATTATTCCCTAAACTGAATGTGCAGCCTAATTCGTAAGAGCTAGACCAACCAGTCTTGGTGGGAAGATACCAATTCCTACCCATGTCTCAGACAATCAGACCCAAGTCTGTGAGCCAGATAGGGGCTCAGTAGGGCCTGTTAGTCCTACAATCAAAACGCTTTGTTCTGCAGATACAGACAGCCTTGCCCTACCAATGTACCATTTGGACTATGAAGCTCCACCTACTTAGATTTTTTGCTAATTGGCACAATTTGCAAAACTTACGTCTGCTTTATAGTCCTACCCCTTTCGACCAAATGAGACAAATGAGGTGTCAGACCAGTCAGTCCTCTAAGCTGATTAAGAGTTATTCAAAAAAGTCTGACATTTGTCTGTCGTACGGACATTAGCCACGCCCAAACTCCATCTAAATTTGGCCCATTTTAATCAGACTGGTATAACTTGGCCATACCTTGGCCTACCTTAACCAAATTTGAAATCCTACCTCCCCATTCTGGGGACACCAGGCAAGGCTGTCCACATTTCGTCAATAGGGGGCCTATAACTAAAAACTGCCAATATCTCCTGACCTCCTTGGCCAATTCAAGTCAAATTTGGCAGTTGTCTACTATTGCCAAGCTTGAGGTCATTCCCCTACTATGGCAGTCATAAGTCATAAAATTGTGGCCATAATCAGCCAATCAATATCAAGCAGCCATTTGATAGGCTTACCAATGACTAATCCGACCCAAACCTGGATGGTCAATTTGGCGAGAGATCCTTAGCACACCCTGTGAAGGGCACGCCATTCTGCCAGATGTGGGCGCTACAGCGACATCTTTTGCAGTTCTGCTTATTTCTCCTGATGTGTCAAGCTTATTGTTAACGTTTGTTGTCCAGCAAATTCAGTACCTAATGACAAATCAAAAAACATATAGAACTTGGTTCTACCACTTTTCCTTTTGGCCTACTATGTATGAGTCTGAATTGAGGAATTTTCATTAGGGTCCTAGGAGTTTCATTCAACCTATATAAATCTGGTGTCATTCAAATCAGCAGATGCTCCTGATCAAAAGACATACAAAAAATCTTATGGTTTCTATAAGTTACGGCCACCAGCCACACCAAGACTATCCATGTGCCACACCCATTTTAGTCAGACAGCTATATCTCATGCCTGCTTCAGCCAATCATGACCAGACTTGACAATATGTTGTAGGGCTGTACTGGGGAAAGACCCTCCAAATTTGGTGCTGATCAGTCGATAGGGGGCGTTAAAGCAATTGAATATGTGTCTCAAAACCTGGAAATCCAGTGCAACTGACATTTTCCTCATTTCTCCTTGAAAAACATACAATTTTTGAAAATCCATTTTGCTTTCGTCTCAGTACCACATGTCAGATCGAAATGTATGTCATGTCCAACCAGCCACACCCAATCTACACCAGTTACATGCCCATTTGAATCACACAGCTATATCTCAGGCATGTATCAGCCAATCCTCACCAAATTTGGTTCAGTACTGTATTATTTGACTACAGATAGACTCTCCAACTTCCCAATCAGTCAATAGGGGCGCTATGACCACTGTACATATTTGTGAATTGCCCACATTGGCTAAGTCAGCTGAAATATCGTTCCTAAATCTTAACTAGTAATGAAGTTAATAAGTCAGACTGTGAAAGCGAGTTATACCTTCATGAAACATCTACACATTGTCAAATGACTCTGCTCTAACACTTTTTGTGACACCAAGGAATTTGGATAATTTATGAGAATTCCTTTTGGTCTTATTTCTCCTAAACAGATACAAGTACATTTTATGAACAACAACAATCAAAATAATACTTTATTATGCCAAATTGAATAACCATTTCCTTAAATTAATAAATACTAAGACAATTCCTTTTTTTTGCCTGTAAGATTATAACTTAATTCGGGATTCAGTCTAATCATTATGACTAGAAGAATCAGAATGTCTTATAAATAAACACTGTAACTATATAGAATTCTTGAGGTATCTCAGTGAAAGATTTAGAAACCAACTTTAACCTAGAGAAGTTAAATATATGTAGACATTATATTTCCCTTTTTCTGAGGAATTTCCATTTGAAAGTTTTAGTTTCTCGTGGCAGACTTGAGGGTTTTAAGCTTTCCCCTATATTCTACTTTCCTAGCTACCACACCCACCAAGTAAGTTATGCAGGTTTTCATTTTTTCACTTAATGACAGGCGCCTCAGACACTCTTCCAGAGTTTAGCATTCTACAGAGTCCTAAAACCCGGGCTAAGTAACAAAGAGTACCGTGTGTTCCCCTGGACGCCACTGGGGAATTCTAGACTAGACCCGACACTGCCTTCATCTCAGACCACAGCATTTATCCAAAATGACTTCCAGAATCCATAAATGCATCTCGATATTTGATTGGCGATATTGAGTTTAAGTAGCCCACCTCACATAAGGTTATAACCGAGGGGGCTTTTCCTGGGACCTACACTTAACCTTGAAGAGTCTTGCTTCTGTTCTTGCCCATTTACAGACCGAGGTCAATAGGAATACTCTGATTCCATATGGCTGCTCCATTATTTATGAGGAGAGGAAAAGACGGTCCTCTCAAGGTACTTCAATCAGAGGATTCGGCCACCGCGAGCCTCTTTGCCGTCCCACTGGATTCCTACCAGCACGCTGCCGCTGACTAATTAGGACCATTAAAGAAGGGTGCAGTTTAAGACACCGGCAACTAAAGCTTGCTGTGGCCGGGGTGGAAGCTGTGTCCGTTCAGGGGAGCACATGAGTCACATTGACTCGCTTGGCAAAATGCTTACAGGGTTGGGTGAGTCTCGCAGTCGCTAAGCAGTCACTAAGCAGTCACTATACAGGGATGTAAAAGCTTTCAGGCTAGCTCACAGCAACCTTGGCACTCTGCTGTTTGTGCCACAATTAAATTAACTCTCATCACCTTCATTGCAAGATGGAAAAAATGCAAAAATGCAATATTGTTTTAGTGTTTCCTTTAACCTGGCAAATCAAAATCGATGTTTTGGAGCAAAACGAGACCCCCTGGAACAGGAGAATATTTACACTCTGCCGTCAATGTCCCGAGATGTCCAGGCTGGTGCGTGGCCTCGATTTTTATGGGGACCGTAACAGCCAGGAAAAACTGTGTTAATCTTCAGGGTAACATCTCTGCTGACCGCTCCTGACTGCGATCTGAAAGTCAGATGATGACATTTGCAAAACATCTGTAAAGATTCCATGTATAAAACATAGGTACACTTTGAAATGTCACTTTTACAAACGAAATAAGCGTGCCCACCCTCCATCACGTTGGGATAGCTGTGAGCATCTCCTTGTTGGGAGCAGAGATGGACAGAGTCCTCCCACTTTGGAGAACAGATAACGACTGCATCCTCATTATCCTATAAAGAGTGAACTTGTAATGATGGTGGAGGGTGGAGCCTTCTAAGACTACAGCTCACTCAGCAAGCTTACAGGTGAAGACTGTGTTCTCCTCACACATTAAACTCAATAAATGTGGCTGCATCTCAATCTACCCACCCATCAAAGCATCCATCCATCCATCCATCCATCCATCCGTCCAATGTCTCATCCATTTATGTAATTCTCCACTATGTGTAACTCTCTGGTAAGTGCTTCTCTCCAAAGCTCCCTTAAACTCTTTAACATATCATCAGCAAAATCAGTAAAATAGGATACATGTAACCCATGACATTCCCTACTATACAAATGCTTACTGAAGAAATTTTACTGTACACCTGACTGGAGTGCTTACAGCACTTGGTACGATCAGCATCTGATACTGCTGATATGACATTATTTTGCCACTTGTACATAATACATAGAAATTATTTAGTTTGCTCAGTCTGTCTGATTCTCCTATGAGATACAGACATTTAGAGTGAGGTCACACCTTGCTCAAATGGTGATCACTTTGTCAGCCACAGGATTTGGGGCTCACTGAGCTAGCTAGGGAGGATTCGCTATCACGCATTACAAGTGAGCTGCTTTCCAAACCGGCTTCCAACAAAATATCTAGTTATATAAATAGTTATAACGGAACGTTATTAAAGTTGCTATGGATAAAAGTGTCCACTAAACAAATAAATATATTTCTGTGTTCTTTCATATTATGGCACAAAATAAAACCAATGATATTCATCTCGCCATTACAATAACAATCTTGGCACCGGTTTCATAATATGCAGACATGGGTAAATGTACAAAGTCCAGATTCAAAGGCTTGGCGGCCAGTGATCAAACGATCTCCGATTTCATATTTGCATTAATCTGTTTTTGAAAAATAAAACATGGAGTTGTTTTTGCTTTGAGGAACCACGCAGTATCAAAGCCGGCACAGAGGGCTTGTATGTTTGCATTTCTCTCTCCGGGGAGGTGTAGTGGGCAGAAGTGAGGAGCAGCGGCAGTCAGGGAACCCAAGCAGGCCCCGACACAGGCACTGAAACAGGCACCTCTTTGTTATAGTCGGGGGCCTTAAAGAAAGAGACGATCAAAGTGATTTGGGCAGGTCTGGACTGTGTCAGTCAAAAATGGCAGACAATCAAGAGTAACAGTCATAGTTTTACTATGGTTTTTTGGGTAACCATGAGTTTATAACTATGATTTTATCATGGTTTCACTGCAGTGCTATAAGTAAACCATAGTAGTACCACAGTTACCATAAAGTGCTACAAGTAAAACATGCTAATACTATGGGTAGGAGCTTAATAATCATGATTAGCATGAGGTACCATAGTAAAACCATGGTTACTGTAAAAAACCCATACCCAAAACCCAAAAAACCATAGGAAACCATAGTGAATTTCTGTAAGGGTTATTTCTGAGTAAGATTATTAGGCATATATAAACATGTGCACATGCCATATTTTTTCCAAAACATTTAAAAACAAGATTCTGGCAGGTAGGGTTACAGCTCAAAATGGTTAGCAAAGGTGTTTTGGTGTTAGAGTACTGCCAGAATTCTTTATTCAGCAACCAGTGCAGCGAATTTATTGGTCAGATGATACATTGCTTTTTCTGAGAGAGATAGACTAATATTTAGTATAACCAAACACAACTGAAACTCTGGTTTCAGCTGGGCTGTATTTATGCATGGAGTTGTCTTGTATTGAAACAAGGTTACTGATTTAGTCTGCTGCAGCAGAATAGATATTGATTTTATTTTTTTTTTGCCAGGATTTTTATTCCACAGCTCATTTTAAGGTCAAAGACAACTGTGCTGCTCATGCTGTTGATTAATCTGCCTATTGCCAAATAAAAGCAGCAGCTATGCAAAATAATGCACTGTAATTAGAAATGGTCACATGGTCACATCTAAAGCAACAAACTCCCTTCATCTAAAAGGACATAAATGAGCTGCCATAACAATGATCAATCTGCTACCACTTAAATGGCTGAGCTAAGCACATTCCTTAAATGACAAAAATGCGAACATAAGTTAAAAGCCAACTTTATAATGCTTTGTACAGTTTGCATTTTTTTCCCCCTATCCCCAATGCATGCAGCGTTTTTGCATCTCCCAGGGTTCTGCAGGCCTCGGGTTACCACGTCATAAAGAGCGTAGCAGGAAAGCCTCAGCCCTCGCTGATGTGTATATCGTTTATTTACCTTGAGCATCGTACTTTCTCACTTCACTAACATCTGGAAAAATTCTGCAAAGCAAAAGCCTTTCCTTGTTTTTTTGGATAAAATGCAGAAGTGGTATTAGTACTAAAAAAATGGGAAAATCGTAGATGATATGCATAAAAAAATAACAGAATGTCGTACTTTGTAGTGTCAGCCTACGTTGCAGTGAGCCTGGAGCCCATCCCGGTAAGCAGACGGCGGGGGAAACCCGGAGCAGGACACCGGTCCATCGCAGGACACGAGCACGCATATACACAAGATAGGGCCAATTTAGAGACACCAATTTGCCTAACCACATGTTTTTTGACTGTGGGCTGAAACCTAAGTACATGGAGGAAGCTCGAGTAAATCCATGAAGGGCGTGCAGACTGCAGACGCTGAGAGGGGGGCGGGATTCGGCAGGGCCCCAGAGCGGGCCGCCTTGCACACTCTTAGAAGATACACGGCCGAGTGGCTTCTGACACGGAACCCTGATAGCTCAGCACACATATGTACTCGCTCCCCTATAAATGAACATACACATGCAGTACTGTGCAAAAGTCTGCCAGAGAAAATTATGCTTAGATTAGTTTCACATTGGTGTAAAACCATGATATTATGCCTGTCAAAGTGTGTTAGCTTAGCCATTTCAAAACCTTTCCTAAAGCGATCCCAGTATGACCCAATAACCTTCCAATATGGCAGTGTATTTGCTGACTTCACTAGCATACCATGTATGACTAACCCATACCTCATCGAGTTATTTAACTGATTAAGTTAATTAATTAGGGGAACTGGTAGTAAAATTTAGCGAATACATGGAACGGCTGAGATGATCTGGAGGAGAGATTTATATTATTTATCTAGCTGTCAAACAAGATATCAGTAACTTTTTTGGAGCAGAGTACAATCGTGTTATGTTTTATTGTGTTATAGTTCACTGTCATATATTCTATGTAACTTTTTGCTTCTCTAATCAATTCACGTTCATCAATACATTTGAACATTTTGTAAGATGGTGTGAGCCTTGTTATATATTTACAAACATCCTGTGAGCTGCGGAGGGGGAGCCTGCAGCATGAGACTTGACCATGCAGGATCTTAAGTAAGGATGCTCAGCCGGCCTGTTCTGACAAGAATGGGAACCCTTTGTTTGGGTCGTCTGTGACAGGAGTTAGAAGTAAGTAAAATTTACAACTTTTAAAGTAAGGGATGTTGTTTTGGTTAAGAAGGTGTCTTTGTGTCCTGGCAGAGTGCACACCTCATGTCAGACATACAAGCAGGGGATGCACACGGACCTGCACACAGATTCGGTCGGCTGAACCTCATCGCAGACGAGAATGGAGCCACTGCAGGTTTCCCTGCCTCCTACGTCTGGCTCGCGGCCGTGGTGCTCGCTCCGCTTGTGAAAACCCCGCACGACTCCCACTGACGTCTATTATAAGCTTGTGAGTTTTTCGAGCCGTTATGACGGGGAGTTAAATAGAGGCGTCCATAAGAGGAAACACTTTAAATGCACAAGCTGTCAAACGAGGAGATGCAAAAATGTTCACCCACACCCCCTTCTCCACTTTAATTTACTCCTCCAACTTCGGAGGTTAAGGAGCCCGTAAGGGGCTGTGCACACAGCCAATCCAATCACACCGCCTGAAAATAGAAGTCTGATCATGTGGCCCAGACTGACTAGCTCTTTCGAACCCGGGACCCCCTTTGCCGAGTCACTTCTGACTACCCTGACATTTCCTAGCTCTCTGGAAGCTCCGCCCTCAGCCTCGCACAGGCAAACTGGGCGTCCAGACAAGCCTGCGTGGGACTCACGGCGCCAAGTGAAAGAGGAACACAAGGAGATGGCAAACGGGCCATTCTCTGGCGCTCCTGGGAGGCGGGGGAGCGGTGGTGTGGGCCAGCCGACCGGTGTAGGGACAAAGCATCTCGCCTTGTCTCCCGGCCTCGCTTTGTTGACAGACGGGGTCGGAACGAGACGCCCAGTGCTGTGGTGTGGCTGGCAGCCTGCCCAGTTTAAAGTACTGTGCTTAAATGGGTAGTTATCAAGCACTTAGCTGTCAAAACATACACCTCCCTCTTTACCTTTTACCCCAATATCTTCCTTTTCTGGCCTATGACTGAGTTTTTCTTTGTTACTGTTTACTTAATTTTAAATAAGCTTTTGTCAGTCAAGAATGACACTCGGAGAATATCTCTCTGCTCCTTTCATGTCAAGCAGTGAAAGGTACCACCTTTTTGCGTCTGTGTTGTTATTGGTCTGCATAAACCCTAGCAGCGGATAACCCGCCACTGTGGTACCACACAGCAGACACTGGGCGGCTGCCACGCACGTACAATTCATGACAGAAGTGCTGATTTACATATTAAACAAATCAGTACTATAGACTGACAGCTGCGTACTAAAATGCAGGTCCACACCCACAAAAATGCAAAAATCCACAGACAATTACCAGCAGTCTATTTACATTTATATTTGCAGTTACATACAGAGTAACCAAGGCCATAAGGACAGCTGCTTTATGTGAGCTATATTGTTATTTAAATTGAGTTTTTTTTTTATTCTGTTATTGTGTAGCTTAGCAAATACTGTTCTTGCGTATCTATCATACACTGACTTTATTAGGTATACTTATTCAATTTATTGTTCAAGAAAATATCTAATCAGCCAATCACTTGTCAACAGCAGGATGTATAAAATCATGCAGATACAGGTCAGGAGTTTTAGTTAATGTTCACATCAAACAGCAAAATGGAGAAGGTGGGTGATTTAAGTGACTTTGGATGTGGCATGGTTGTTTGTACCAGAGGGGCTGGTATGAGTATTTCAAAAACTGCTGCTCTACTGGAATGTTCACACATAACCATGTCTAGGGTTTACAGAGATAAACATCCAACGAGCACAGTTCTCTGGGGCAAAAAGTCTTGTTGATGGCAGAGGACAAAGAATGTCCAAACTGGTTCAAGTTGATAGAAAGGCAACAGTAACTCAAATATGTTGATGAATTCATGCAGCATTTATATGTAATTATAAAAGGTACAACAGGAAAACCCCCTCAAAACCACCCCTTCTTTTCCACTATGGGACCTGCTGCCCCCTAGGGGTAGGACCTTGACAATGAGCACCATGGAAACGGAGAATACAGGAAGGTACAATACAAAATATCAAAAGAAAGGCCCAGAGGTTGCAGGTTCGGACTGCAGGCTGGATACTGTAGAAGGGTGCACTTCTTATATCGAGCTAGCCCTGCATTACTTGATAAATTATAAGAACACAAAAACTAAAAGAGAATGCTTCCCTCAGAAGTGGGTCGGGTCCTGAAAGGAGAGTCAGACAGGAGGCCAAAGGCCTGTCACTTTTATCTGTAATTTCACTTATATTAGAGGAGAAATTCCACATAAATTCTAAAATTTCCTGAGCGTTTGCTCCGTTTTCTGGCATGTGGATCACAGTGAGCATTTGGCAAAGCCCAGGGATTATTTCAACATCATGTAAACTCAGGGTTTTGGCAAAATACAGACACATTTTATGACAAAAAAATTAATTCTGTGTAAGAACCATATCTGAGGTAATACCATGGGTTTGTGTTCAGCTGTAAAATGAACAGAAAGATCTTCCAAACCATTAAGGTGGCGTGATATCAACTGGCACTGACGTTCAGGAGGCTGAACAAGCAAAAATATAGAAATGACTGTCAATGAGTGAGCAGAGTTATGTTATTCTTTTGAGATAAATGCAGAACTTTTTTTTTTTTTTGCAGTAATTTTGATAAAGAAGGGATCAGTTCTCAGAAACACAAACTGGACGCAATGCACATAACAGCTTACACATCATGACCCTGTACTGGATCCGAGGTATGACAGATAGATGGATAATTACTTACAGGCAATGATTCATCAAGTGCTGAAAGATAAATTAAAAACATCCTTGAACTCTTTGTGTATTTAATCACTAAGAAATAATCAACATTGTAGCTATGTTACGACAATGTAATTTAAATAAAAGCATATAAATATATATATATATATATATATAATATAAAATGAATATAAAATATATTATGATTCAGCACTGGGACCTATGAACCATGAGCAGCTTGGAACCCCTCCCAGAGACTATAAGCACAAGGCAAGGACCAACCCAGAATGGCACCCCAGCCCATCACAGGGCACACTCACACACCATTCACTCATACATGCACACCTATGGGCTATTTGCTAACTCCAGTACACCTACAAAATAATCTTGACAATTGCAATAGTTTTCGTTTCCCATCCCCCACAATGGAAGCAGCACGCCACAGGAAGCGATAGCTTATTTAAAGACACATCATATATGTTTCAGTCAGTCTTTTATGGAGTGATACGCACTGCCTCCGCATGATGGGCTCCAGGTTCTCCGGTACCGAGAAGCTTGATCCGATGCCGGCTAACAATAAGAAGCTCTGAAAACCTATTTTATCCAACATCAACTCTCAGATATGAGACCCAATAGCTTATCTCTGTCTTTTTCTGGTCCCAAGGAATTTTGGAAAATTGTGAACTTTACTTGGGGGCAAGAGGGATGACGTTTGACAATCCGGTCTGTGACCGAAATGCTCAGCAGGCTGGTGCAAATCCTGTAATCTGAAAGGTGAGAGTTCAGCGCCATTTTTTTCTTAATAATCTGCGGGCGTAGCGCGGTAGCAGGAAGACGGGGCGGGCGCCTGCCGGGGAGAGCAGTAGCGATTCTAACTGGCAGCACCGTTCCTGCGTGGGCGGCCGACCTACTGGTCTCATAGTACAGCCCAAAAGTTTCCGTTTGAATGCTAAGAAGGTCTGACGAGTGTGCATGCACTGGATGTGTGAATACGTGAGAGTGCACATATGTATGTATACTCAGTACCAGTCAAAAGTCTGGACACACCTACTAAAATCATTCGTTTTTTAAGAAGATAATGACTTTAAGCACACCTCGAGGTTATGTAAGTGCTGTTGTATCTCATGAATATGGAAAGAGATGGAGTGCTGTGACAGGTAACCTGGCCCCCACAACCCCCCTACCTAATCCCTATAGAACTGGTCACAAAAGTAATACCTTACAGACAAGTTCCCTGTGACCCTTTATGCTCAACTGGTTGGTTGAAAGAAAACCTTGGACTGGATTTGTACTTTCTGGACCTGAACTTGTCTGTAATGGATTACTTTTGTGAGTAACTTCCCCAGCATCGACTAAGAGTAAGAATAAGGTAGATAACTTGTGCCCAGAACCTGTGGAAACTCCTTCAGGACTGTTGGAGAAGCATTCCAGGTGGCTACATGTGGAAGTGGGCTGAAAGAATGCCAAGAGTCTGCAACGTTGTTATCGAAGCAAATGGGGCTTTGGAGAGTCTTTAACTTGAAAAAAATTTGAGATGCTGAGCCTGAGCTGTACACAAGTGTGCAAAACGGAGAGTTAGTATGAAGGTTGCAGAATATAAAAGATACAGAACCTTAAACCACATGCCAAACTCAGGCTGTCCTTTGGGCTGGCATGCACCCAACCCAAGACAGGCCCAATCAGAATATCTGAAAGTACAATCTACTATGAAAGAAGCATGAAAATGTTATTAATTGCAAATGAACCCCTCCTACACACCCACACTTGTGTTTGCCTTATTATCAGAGAGTCCACACAACAGCCAGAGAGGGGAGTTCATCTTTCAGAAAGAGTGCTGTCATGGCAACCTGAAGTAAACATCACACTCCCAGAATCCGCTCCAAAGAAAGGGGTCCACCCATCTTTCCTTATACAATATGTACTTCTCAGCTTTTCTTTTTTCTCGCTGCTGCTTCGATGGCTTATGTGTACAGTTTCTTTGGTTTCCTTGGAGACAAATGTCCTTTGTGTTTCGGCAGAGGAGTACAGTCAGACCACTCGCTTATCATCTAGCAACGCTACACTATTACAACACTTTCAATACATCAATAAACTCTGCATACTTACACTGACATCGTTAGCTCATTTGTTTTTAGTAAGTGACATAGTTCTTGGGAGGTATTTACCCACTATACCGTACAATAAGATACAGCCAATGAGGGGAGGGGATTCTGTCACCATAGAAACCAGAAATAAACACATATTTCCCTGGTCAGGAAGGCATTTATACAGTAAGCTTTCCAGATATATAGAGCCATATAAGCTGGAAACTGGTACATATTTCTGACAGTGTGTGCACTGTCTAATTGTCTAATTAAGAGCAGAAGCTGCTTTTGTGCATTAAATATAGTTTGGATGTTGACCACTGATTTGCACAATTCGCATGACAGAAATTCCTAGCTGTCATTTCTAAATAACTTGTGAATTTGCTGATCATGCGCCTCCAGATTCAACTAGCTGAGCAACTTTATTGAAGAAAAATGTATTGTTGTTCTATTAATTAGAAAGAATCGAGGTACACAATGAGCACAGTACTTTAGTTTATTCTCATATTCACGGTTATTCACAGTTTTGTGATTGATTCAATGTAAGATTTCTAGTAGAAATCAAAATAAATCCTAAAAAGTCAGTAGTAACAGAATGCTTTTTTTTGCACTTTTCTAAGTCAAATAAGCCAGTGTTTCCCAACCCAGTCCATATTTTTGCTTCCTCCCAGGGAAGCAAAATCCTCTTCCTCCACATCTTTGGCTCGATGCAAGTAAATCGCATTCCCAGGGCCGGTCAATCCATAGGCGACACTGGTGACTGCCTAGGGCACCAGCTTCTAAGGGCGCCAGCTTCTAAGGGGGTCAGCTTCTAAGGGGGTCAGCTTGCTCGTTGTCAACTTTTCCCATGACCAGTAATACAAGAAGGAAAGAAGCTGCATTGGTGCTCGATGCAGATTGTCTTAAGGTAAAGTATGTAGTAATATAATATATTATTGGTTATTGATCACTGAATGTTATTACAGGGCAAAAAATAGATCAATTAGCAAGCAGCCCTAGAATTGCTCTGGAATGATCTTGCTAGCCTGCTGATGGCATTCTAGTTAATTCCAATTTAGACAGTGGCATCTTGTGGTTTTGTATATTACAATTTACTAGGGCTAAAATGCCACACATTGACATTGTACACATTTTTACATGTATTTTCATATTACAGATTATTAGTATTTTAATTACATACAGTTTCTCACACCAGTATTTGGTATTTTGTTTTGCTGCATTTGACGAGCATGCATTTGTAATTTGTAACAAGATACTATTTTATGTATTTGCACTAGTCGAGTTGCAAAAACAAATCAGGGGGATGGTGAATTTTCACCTCTATCAGAGATCTTTTCGGCTCCTCTGTCAGGAGAAGGAAAATCAGTTTGTAAATTTGGCCAACTGAGCAGTGTGGGCTTTTTTTTCATGTATACTTCTCATAAACTATGACAAGTTTGCTTTGTTGCAAAGACACAGCAAAGCAAATGTAGGGCAAAGACTGCCATGTTCATCCTGATCGGTTGACTGAAGATCTGATGTACCAAACTACCAATATGATGTACCAAACTACCAATATGATGTACCAAACTACCAAACTAATCATACTAGTTAATAGTAGTAATGACGTAACACACTGGAGTCAGAGCCACATAAAGCCACCACTTTATTAGGTACCTCTGTAGAGGGTTGGACTGGGATTAAAAACTATCCTGGGACAGGCCCACCACACATACATACCCATGATGAA
>JAODKN010000041.1:30732963-30747840 GCA_026774425.1 Petrocephalus zakoni | reverse complement strand
TGTGTGACCTTTCCATTATCTTTAACTAGCCTGGTCATGCTACTCTGACCTCTCTCACTAACAAGGTGTTTCCAGCCACAGAACTGCCTCGATGGCATTTTATATCACACTATTCTCTGTATTTTTGCATAAATGAGCCGGAGTGCTGGCCACCAAGAGTTTACAAAAGGCCAGCGATGGGAAATTCAGCTCCAGAAAGTTCAAGTTGTTTCAACCAACTAGTTGAGTATTCTGTGGCTCTTTATAATCAACTGGTTGGTTGAAAGAAAATTTTGGTCTGAATTTGAACTTTCCGGACCTGAATTTTCCACCTCTGCAGAAGGGCAGAGAGATGTCAGAAGGGAAAGGCACCATAGCTAGATAGGAATTTTGGTAGCATTGTTCACTTTGTGTTTTTTCTATGAAAATCCAAATGATCTTTGATTCCTTATAGGAGTCTGAGATCAAAGTTACTATGCGGGATCAGCGTAAAAATCGAGGGGAGACTCACACATGCACGCTAGCACACACAAGCACTGCCGCACAAAGGCGCACACAAGCACAATTATATCATTCTAACTATAACATAAATGCATATATACACCCACACACATAAGCTCAGAGTCTGTTTGATTCACCTGCTGGTAAGATGACCTGCCCTCTAGTCCTGGCACTTCTTCTCATACCTGGACTTACCTGGACCCCCTGCTCACTCATCAGGCCCAATCTAGGCATGATGCATTGGTAAAATTTCACCTGAAACGCCTTGCCGTTATTGAGAGGGCGTGAAAATGTACTGCTCGAGGGGCAATGCTGGAGGAAGACATCTGAATGATCAAGGTGCCCCCCCCACCCAGAAATTCACACAAAGTCTTTGTTCTTAATGTTCTCATGTTCTAATGTTCCTAGTTGGACGGGCAAGGCAGAACAGAAGACAAGTCACAGAATTCTGATCACACTTCCTCCCCATTTGATGCACTACAGCAAGCTTCCCTGTCATTCCCCTAGTCAGCTTTGCCAGTGTAGATTTTCCCAGACATCAGAAAGGATGGGGTATGAGCGACATGTCTGTAGAGCCCAAGGCCCTTACGGCATGGATCCCTAGAGGAAGGTTTCATCTCAACCACTGAGAACATTAGCCATCAGAGAAAAGGTTATTATTAATGCTATCGATTCCCTCATGAAACACGTGGCCCCCGCTGAACGTCGCTGTGTCTGATTGGCTTCTCTCTAGAGTCTCCACATTCCCTCCGGCACTTCAGAATAAGGAAACAATGCACAGCCTTTCTGAAGTGTCCTCCTTAAGAGAATACCAATGCACAGCAGGAGAACCAGCCCACAGAGGAACCCTCAGCAGAAAAATTGCAATAGATTGTGAAAATTTACAAACATATGAAACGGAAATTCATTAATGTAAACTGGTGTCTAAATTTCCCTTTGTGTATGTATTTGTGTGTTCATGTTAAGGGCTGGCGTTGTGTACAGGATGTCTCCTGCTTATGCCCAGTGTATCCCAGGACAGTCACAGGCTCCAAGCTCGCTGTGACACCACATGGATATAGCAGTTCTGGGAAAATAGGAGTGGAATAGATGGATTCAATTTCTGGTGGGGGAGGGGAGCATTAATAATCTAGGATTTAAGGAGTCGACCAAAAAGAGCAATTCTTTGATTTTATTATTTTTTTTAACCATGGGACAGTATGCAACTAGTCAGCATCACTGTGCCTGAAACATGAGCATTAATACAACTTGCAGTGTTTCAAATCGCTCACCCAGTTCCACGCAGGTTACAGAGGCCGAAGCTTGCCGAACAGGGTGACGACAGACAAGTGTAATGTAAACCTGCCACATCACTGCTGGGGTTTTGTCCATTCCAGGATGCTCGCTCTCTTTCCTTGCTTGGAACATTACTGCCGAGAAACAATGAATAAACAATTAGGTAGATAATTGCAATATCTGGCCTAAAGAATGACACCGTGCCACAATTAATATGACCTTGTGCAGAGATAAAGGCACATGGTCATTAGATGTTACATGAACTGCTTTTGACTGACAGCAATGACACAGATTAAGAAACACAT
This sequence comes from Petrocephalus zakoni, assembly GCA_026774425.1. NCBI lineage: Eukaryota > Metazoa > Chordata > Actinopteri > Osteoglossiformes > Mormyridae > Petrocephalus > Petrocephalus zakoni. The sequence continues at coordinate 30,745,780 of JAODKN010000041.1, read as the reverse complement.
GATAACATACAAATCGTCAAAAAAAAAAACAATTCAAAGTCAAACAAACACAAAAGATTAATTAGGCCTGGGAGCGTCAGGCTTATATTAATTGTATTAATAGTGTTTTTGGTTATCGTTTTTACTGAATGTGACTTTCTTTTGAAAGGTCACAGTGTCAAAATTAAAGATTAATTCTGCTAATGCTTTTACCTACTGGAATTTATTCAGCTAATTATTTGGTAATGAAAAATGATGTAGCAGGAAACAGAATAGGGAAACGACTTAACATGACAATGTTGTTCTGTCTGTGAAAGTGTGATGATGAGTTGCTAAGAGAATGTTTACGAAGGGGAAATCCACTGAAAAATGATATCGAAATATAATTAATTGCCCCCTCACAAAGTCAGAATGAAACATACACACGCCTTTCCTGGGTTAACAACTGCATGCAGGTTCTGTCTGTGATATGTACCGAGATTCATTTAGTGGCCGATCTGTCACGTTTGTCTGGGGCAGCTTACACACATTCCCAGTTCATGTTTAACTGGAGTAGCTCAGGTTAAATAACAAACTCAAGGACACTAGAGCATCGTGATACCCTCAGGCAGCACATGACTCCAAATGCCGAAATTATTCCCCAATCAGTATGGGGCTTATGGTGACTATGATCCAAACAATCAACCCCAAAATTATGTTCATTAAATGTATCTAATCAAAGCTGCCCAAGAGTGAGGTAATAACGAAGGACCTGCACAAGGTTTCTTTTTGTGCAAGTGGTCAGTCTTGTGTGCACTTAATTATTTTGAGTCCTCCTACTATGTATCCAAGGACAACAGAATATATCAGACTGCCAGGATGTTTGATATAGTGTTTTGTATTAATATAGTTAATCAAAGTGGGAAAAGTTCCATCTTCAAATAATACTCCAGGGCGTCCCATGTGTACATGCGTACGTGCTTTAGAGCTTGTCTGTTATATTTGCCTGTTGTGAAACGCCCTCCATTCTACACATTACATATCTAGCTGTTAACCACTGAGGCACCACGTCCGGTTCTGTCGGTTTGTTCTGCGTGATAAATTCAGGGCTGCGGAACTTGTCGCTCCCCCGGAGGGTGCACTTGTTCCATGGCTGCATCGGAGTTACAACTCGGGCCAGTATGACCGGCACCCTCCACCTAATCTACACGGCCATCCCCCCATGCAAGCCGATTGGGCGGCCTGGCCATGGAGCCAGTCTGGCTGGGCAAACTGAGGTCAGCATGGGGAGCGGGGGGGTGGAGGGGGGGTATGCACAACATGATTACAATGTTTGCTTGTGTGATTCATGTTTCCATAGAGATGGACTTGTCAGAATGAACACTTGGGACGAATGGTTTGCAACATTTCCTTTCCTGAATTCATTTTCATATTCTTGTGCTTTTAGTTTAAATATATTTCGCTCTTAAAGCCTTAATCAAAAAAAGTATTCAAAGTTCAAGCCTCTCAAGGTAAATGGTCCATTTCCTGCCATTAAACACCATTTAGGGTTGAAGTTGGAGATTTGAGCAAGAAAAAAAAGGATTTAAGGTTTGATTAGAAGGGACCTCCGGAAAAGCCACAGATGTGCAATAATTTGTGTATATTTTGTTTTAAAATGTAGTTTTAGGAGCAGAAATTGAATTTGTAGGTAAAATTCACACTGACAGAGGCTTGAGAGACTAAAGGCTTACGCACGTGGAGATAAGATGTGGCTTTCACTCGAGAGACAAAATGTGCTTAATATGAGATGCCCCCTCATCATGGACACTAAGAAACTAGTGAACTCTGGGTCAGAGTGCAGCATAGCTCACTTTAGGAACTTGACCGCAAGATCTCGTCTGGGCAGGATGGCAGAAGAGAACCAAGTAACATGGGGATGGGCGGAAAGGTTCAAGGTTCAAGATTCAAAGCGTTTATTGTCTTATGTACAGTAGAAAAGTGGATTTCTCTGTGCAATGAAATTCTTACTTTGCTGTCCACACAAACATGCCAAGGTACAATAAAATAGAGAAAGAAAAATACAAAAACTTTTAGGTGTAATCAGAGCAGAATAAGCAAACACTGCCACGGGGGGCGGTGACATCTTGGAACTATCATGAATGAATGAATGAATGGCTGGATTTGACAAAACTGGTGGGGAGGAACAAAAACAAAGGCAGACCCCACACAGCCAAAACCAAATGCTGGCCCACAGGTTTACCTGGAGCATGCGGAGTGGCCAACATGAAGAATTTATGAAGAGCGCCACCTGGTGGCAGAGCTGGCTGGTGGAATGACAAGGAACCAGTGGTCTAATTGACAGGTAAATTTCCCAAAACAAATCAAATGACGCTTGATCTAGGAGCTTTGCTTAAATTGCTTGAGGCAGTATCCAGCATATAGTATATGTCTACATTTAACCTGTCAGCTATGCAAGTTCATTTGAATAAAGGCTTTGGTTAAACATGCTTAAAACATGTCATGTTGCATTTCATGTGCCAGTGACCTTGACGTATCGTATGTGGAATCCCCCTCAATTATTTACAGTGGATATAAGAAGTGTACACACCCCTGTTAAAATGCTATGTTTTTGTGATGTCAAAAAATGAAACCGCGATAAATCATTTCAAAACTTTTACCACCTTTAATGTGACTTATAACCTGAACAATTCTATTAAAAAATAAACAAATCTGCTAGGCGAAATTTTTAAAAAATAAAATACATACAATAAGCTGGTTGCATAAGTGTATGCACTCATAAACTAATACTTTGTTGAAGTACCTTTTGACTTAATTACACCATTCGGTCTTTTTGGGTAGGAGTCTATCAGCCTGACACATCTTGACTTGGAAATATTTGCCCACTCTTCCCTGCAAAGGTGCTCCAAATCTGTCAGATTGTGAGGGCATCTCCTGTGCACAGCCCACTTCAGGCTACCCCACAGATTTTCAACTGGATTTAGGTCTGGGCTCTGGATGGGCCTTTCCAAAATTTAAATTTTCTTCTGGTGAAGCCATTATTTTGTTTATTTGGATGTATGCTTGGGGTCATTCATGTTACACTAGATAAATATAATTAGAAGCACAGGAGAAACACAACTTGGTCACCGGAATAAATTGGGGAAGCACATTTTTACTGTAAAAGAGATTACCTAGTCCTGTCAGTTATAGCAATGTCCAGAACGGTGGCTGATTGGCTAGCCCCCCCCCCCCCCATTGTTATTGGCTCAGTTTTGATGAGGGTCTGTCACATTTGGAGTCCTTTTGCATGTTCTGCATCCTTTGGGTTTCGATTAATTTCTGTACAATCTGTATCCACTGGTAACAAGCTTGTCAACATGAAGTAAAACCTTTCTGAACCCAACCCAACTCATGTTCTTTATAATGTTTTTGTGTTAAAAAACAATGTCTACATATTTGCAAGCCAATCCTTTCAGGTAACACTTTCCCAAAACAAATTAAATAATTATCTTGACATAAAAATGGTTCCTTGTTATAGTTCCTTAGGTATTTCTGCCGCTTCTCAGATTGAAGTCATTTCATGAGTAAGTAAACATTTATGTAATTTATCAAATGAACACCTCTATGGTATTGTAGTAGAGGGGGTTATAAATGAACGCAAAGTCCTTTGTTTTAACTCAGCACACCATTAATTTTATTAAGTGCTCAGGAATGGCAGAAGCGTAATTGACCCTAAATTTAGGATTCACAAAGTGCTCTTAAAACGTAGGGAAGCATGTGGTGGATTAGAGGCCCTCACAGTCAGGCACCCCCCCCACACACACACACAGACATACACACACCTCCACCATGCACTCTCTTGACCTGCTAAAAAAAAACAAGACCTTTTTGGAGGGGGGCCTGGATTTTTCTCCAGAGAACATCCAGCTCAGGTGGGGGGGGGGGGGGGGTTTCAGACTGGCCTTCCCTACCTGACAGCAATTCCAGAATTGATGACCAAAGTGATGTGAATCTTATCTCAAAGCACGCCAGACCTGGCATTTCCAGCTTCAGCTGACAGGTAGTCTCTCACCCCTAGTGACCTCTGCTTGGCTCCCCTACTAAAGTCATGTTAGTCACCGCCTGAATTCCCAGTGCTTAGGGTTGAACTGCTGATATTATAATGTCTAATATAAGGGAGGCACACCAAACACATTTAAAAACCTTAAAATATCCCACAAATAACAAATAATTTGCTTGAAGAAAATTGTCGTATTACAATGAAATTAGTGATTGGGGAATTATTCATGCATCTTCCAACCATATATCCACTGCCGGGTCTCAGGTAGCGTAGGACACGATGCTTAGGGACCCTCAACTAACCCCTTCCCAGCCCTAACCTTAACCATAAGTAGCCAAACAAAATACTTTTTTAGACTTTTGGCAGAGTTCTTTTGATTGCACAGTCACCAAAGAGTTTCCCCTGAACTGAAAAAATGACTGAAAAAATGGTCCCCAGGACGTCAAAATAGCAGGGTTTCACATTATGGGGACATTATGGGTACATAAGCCACACACACGCACCACGGGGCGGCTCAGTGCAGAGCACGGCTGCCTCTCACTTTCAGGCCTTGGGGAGGGGAAACAAGCCCCCGCCCTGCTTGTGTGCATTCTGCACATTCTCCTCATGTTGTGCGTGAGAGTCTCTCCCAATTCCCCCTAAAGTGTGATAAATGATTCCTATTATTGCCCTGTTGTATCATAACCGGTCTGACTTAATCAAAGTGCCGTTGATTTATTGTACATTATGGGAGTGCTAGAGATCTTATAACTTGCATTTACTTTCTGTAAACAAAACAGCAACGTTGTAGTTTTACTTTGTAATTATGATATTTGTTCTGTATGGGGTCCGAAGTATGTAATAATAAAGACATTAAGCATATTTTTATGGAAAAGAAATGATGAATACCTTATTCTCCTTGGCTTGGGTAGACAAAAGCAGAATGAACAGCTCTAGAACAGTTACTATTTAACTAAGTGTTTAATATTTAGATTACTCTTGAAATATTTTAATTGGGAAATGTTTGTGCTAATTAAATTTGTAATATTTTTAGGCTTGGGTTGGGGCCGCGTAGAAAATTAAGGGTATGAATTACTTTACAACACAATCTTAGATTGTAAGGGATTTGTGATTTGTTAGCGCTATATAGTTTATCATTTCAAATGGGAATGCAATGCGACCATTTCCAATGGCATTTTTGTTGGTTTTCTTCCTCAGTGTTTTTACCACCACTTGCAGACAAGTCAGTGTACAGCCATGTACTACATTTGCTAGAGGAGGAGAAGCTCCTGGGGTCCCGTGTTTTATAGTCTCTGCACCTGGCAAACTGGTATTTTCTGCGGCTTTTTTTGCTGTGCCTCCTGGTGGCACCACTTCAGTTAATATCCTTTCTTGTGAAATTCCCTGGCACCGCTCGGCTGATACCTGTACGCAGGCATGTCTTTGCTTGTGCACTGTCTGTAAAGAGCCCCTGTGCGTACTCCAAACTCATCCAGAGTGCATGCTGCTGCTATAGGGGAATTTGCATGCCACCTGGACCACAATGTCCAGCACATATTTGAGAGTGCTGGAGAGCTTTCCAGGCTTCCTCCAGTGCCCTCTTCTGAGCAGGAGAACCTTTTGTCCTGGACTAGCATTCATTCACCGTGGGAGTGGAGAGATCATGCTTTGCAGTTTGGAACAATAAAAATATGTGTGTCAGCTTCCTCTCCGCTCTTATTGATTTCTTTTCCCATCCTGGCGTGTTCTGTTCCCTCACATTTCCATGGCCAGGTTGACAGAAAGAGAGAAATGATCAGTCCTGACATTTGCTCCCTCTCCAACATGTCAACAAGTCTTTGAATGAGCTGCTTGTCATCTTTACCCACGTGTGGGCATTTGTTGCATTTTGTTCAGCTCAACATCTGCATTTAATAAAAACTTGATTTCTAATCTGTCTGGCTTGTTTGCCATGTACTAGATAAAACAGCTCCATGCTTCCACTGGGTAACAGCAGTCCATCCAAAATCACATTTTCTCAAAGCTTAAAGCTTGAAATGTTTTTCAAGCATTTCTTTCTTCATAAAAGGGCTCCAGATGTCAGTTGCCAGTGTAACTCTTTACCCTGAAAACACATTTGCCTACCAAGAGAAGTATTTAATTATTTGAATCTCTCTCATGGTACAGTTTGTTTTGGAGTAAAAGTCAGTCCCCGCTGAAGGAATCACAGGACTCCCAAATCAAGAGTGTTTTGCCAGTTGCTCCATTAATAAAACAACGATACAATAAAGCCAGTCAGAGATAAAGGCTATGAACTGCAATTTCACTAGAAACTGGAAGCTTTCTCACTGCAGCTCTGAACGTTTCACCACATTCCCGAAGTAACCAAGGAGCACATCTATTGTGATTTGAGGTCTTCTCTTAGCATCCTTGACCTGGAGATGACCTGCTCCACACCAGGGAACTCCAAGATGGGCATGTCAAGATGTATAGTTTCCCATAATGTATTTTCCCCAAATACCCAAATAATCATGCTGCTTTCACAGTAGATGATCCACCACCAAAGGCTTTGCGTTGACTCTTTCTCAAGACAATGCTGTTTGGGTCAAAAATGGATGTTCTCTGTTTCTTTTGTCAGTTATTGCTCCTACCTGCAGGTCTTCTCATAACAGAGGAGGAGATACCGGCCTTTACTTTAACTTCCTTGTCACATTTAGTTTCATCTTAGAATTTGTCACCTAATACAATCCACTTTGCATGTCGGTGAGGGCTCAGTTAGATCTTGAATCTACTGACTGTAATTTGGCCATATCCTGATTCATGCTCTGATAAACCTCTTAGCAGTTTGATGCGCTCTTGCGCAACGTGTCCTTCAAGCCTGAAGAGGGTGTGAAAATATGTTTCTTGTTGATACTGCCTTTTATACTGTTTCTATGTTTATGAGGAGTCCTAAAAAAATTGCCACGGCTTTTCTCAGGTCTCTTGCTTTGGTTACAAAACTCCGGGTACTCCGGAATTAAACTATGGCCTCGTTTTCATTGATGAGTACAGATCTGTGTGCCACACGCTTGGTTACATGACCCTTTGTCACCTGATGTAAATTTTTCTGAAGTACTCGCTGTGACCTTGTTCTGGATAAGCAATTTGATGGTTGGATGGATGGATGAGAAATACAGTGGAGTACGTATATTGAGTAACAAAAGAAAACATAATTAATAATGACGAGTGAAAGGTTAGAGGTATGATAAATAACTGCAATTACAACATCAAGGTCAATTTGAGCCTTTATAGTGGTTGGGGAGCTGTTGGTATTTTATAGTGGCTCCGGAAGCAAAGTGCGGTCCAGCCAGTTAAGAATGCGTCTGCAATTGAAAGGTTGCTGCTTCAAAGAGTGAATTCCCTCTTTGTGGCTTGAATAAGGCCCCTAACCCCCATTTGTTCCACCGACTGGCTGACCCTGCTTTCAGAATTATGCGTCATCTTTATGAGTCAAATGAAATTTAAAATTAGCAAGAGGTAGACAACCTGTGTCTGGTATTTCACTGTCCTCTAGAGGGCAGCACCTGTTACTTTGCAACTAAGATCAGATTTAGAATAAAGCTGGAGACCCATTTCATCCTGTCTTCACTTGTCTGGCCTGCCGCTTGAATTTTTTCACAGAATTACCCCCAACTAATCAGATACTTTTGCAATTTTTGCTTGCTGCAATGGGGCTTATTTTACAATCACCGTGAGTGAGAGGAGACAGTAATGACAAGGAAATGGGACTTCTGCATCGGACATTCTGAGTAATTTATTGAGTAATTTATAAAAAAATATCGTAATTCATAAATTCTTAATTGTATCTTCTGTGAAATGAATAACAGAATAAGAGTAATTTCCTTCTTCTGTTTTGTGTGACTCACCCACAGTAGAAATTCTCTATTGTAGATATAGCCTTGCAAAACCTATGTCGTTCAAAATGGTACTCCTTAATATACTCCATTAGAAAGTAACTTTTGTTTGGTAGTATACATCCAGGAAAGCCTTGGGCTGGGTGCTGGTGAGCGAGTCACCAATTTTCATAAAGAAAAGCGCTGAATGTGTGACCCCAGCTGTCCTAGCAATCGCCACAAAGTCACCCTCATCATTCTCTGTGTGGCCGCGAGCACGTAACACCATTATTCCTCTCTGTAAGAGTCAACTGAGTGTCATTGTTCAGTCGGCAGCTCAGCAAGCACTTGAGTTTTCTGTAGCGTTAATGGTTAGGGATCCTTTTGAGTGAATTAACAGAATTTATTCCAGACATATGGGCTAAGTGTTATTAACAAGTACAAGTACAAGCTGGAGCTAATTTGGTTGGACGGTACATAGATGCAGAGGGGTGGTCTCCACAGTTCCTGCAAACGAGGATTCTTTAATCCGCAATTCTTTTAAGTCATAAAAAAACAAAAGAAATTTTATGGAATTCAGTGGTCCTGTAGCACTGAGGGTGATAAGGCCAGAATCATTGATATGTGATGTGTGATTCACAGATGCAGGTGTTAATAATTCAATCTGGCTGTTATCCCGCTGGGCGCAGGGCAATTAGACGACCCATTGGAGAATTGCCCAAATAACTCCTATTAAATCACTCCTCAGTCTCCTCCACTGCACCACAGATGCTGTGCTAGGAAATAAGACTGCCCTTCTGAAGCACTGCGCTCCTTCTCCTGCGCGTTTGATAGCCAGGAGCCAGGCAGAGCTTCAGTCTACCACAGCAACAGTCCCTCAATCAGAGACGACAGGGAGTTAAAATCCACCAGACAGGAAACACAGGTGTTTAGGGGCAAATTATAGGCTGCGGGTAATTAAGCGTTCGGGTTTCACCTCAGCGTACTTGCACACAGACGGATGGACACGCGTGCATACACACGCACGCCTCACCGGATTCCCCAATAGTGCACACAGGGGCCTCATCTGTATCCATCTGCAATTAAAATGTAAATTTGGTCATTACCCAGGGGCAGACAGGGACAGATTAAATTTGGCTACTGAAAGGAGAACGCAGTCAAGTGGCATTAAAGTGGCTGGCACATCCATTTGAGAAGGCCCTTATCTGCGACTGGCGGGGACGGACCCCAGACTCTCATTCTTAGCCCCTCCCCCCCACCCTTGACATTTCCATCGTCCATGATACAAAGTCACAGTTTAAACAAAATGAGCCCTTCAAAAGCCCAGATAAAATTCAAGGTCCAAAGCAGTAAAGATTATCAGGATATCAAGCAATAGCCACCCTCTTTCAAATGAAAACCTAGCAAGGCTGTTTGTTGAGGCCAACATATATTCTGCACGGGCTGTTCTGTTCATTTTGGTGACTAGGGCCTCTCAATGACTTTTGCTAAAAATATGTTTCTGTACTGCCATTGCCCGCAAGTATCTCTTGGACAGGAGTGCTGCTTGCGAATTTTGGCCCCATGAAAACACAGTATATTCGCCCCCCCCCGCAAACCACACCAATCCAATTATGTTCCAAATTTTTAGGGCCCCCGTCACTCAAGGGCTCTTGGAATAGTCTGACCTTTCCACCTTTTTAAAACACCCCTGGTGTTGGGGAGGTTTTGAAAAGGACAGCCAAGTAACCTGCTTTATCTGTCCTGGTTTTTTCTGACTGTTCTCAGGAATTTCTCCATTTCCATTTTACATTTTTCTTTGCACCCAGTATCTTAGAACCCACCAATTAAACAAGTTTTGAGACCCACAATTCCATATACACTATATTGGCAAAAGTATTGGGACGCCTGCCTTTACACACACATGAACTTTAATGACATCCCACTCTTAATACGTAGGCTTTAATATGGAGTTGGCCCACCTTTTGCAGTTATAATACCTTCAACTCTTCTGGGAAGGCTTTCCTCAAGGTTAAGGAGTTTGTTTATGGAAATTTTTGACCATTCATCCAGGAGAGCATTTGTGAGGTCAGGATGCTTGGATGAGAAGGCCTGGCTCACAGTCTATGCTCTAATTCATCCCAAAGGTGTTCTATCGGGTTGAGGTCAGGGCTCTGTGTAGGCTAGTCAAGTTCCTCCACACAAAACTTGCTCATCCATGTCTTTTTAGATCTTGCTTTGTGCACTGGTGCGCAGTCATACTGGAACAGGATGGGGCCATCCCCAAACGGTTCCCACAAAGTTGGGAGCATAAAATTGTCCAAAATGGCATCGTATGCTGAAGCATTAAAAGTTCTGTTCACTGGAACTAAGGGCCAAGCCTAACCCCTGGAAAACAACCCCACAGCATAATCCCCTCTCCACAAAATTTCACACTTGGCACAATGCAGTCAGGAAAGTACCACTCCTCTGACAAATGCCAAACCCAGCCTTCTCCAACCCAGACAGAGAAGTGTGATTCGTCACTCCAGAGGACACGTCTCCACTGCTCTAGAGTCCAGTGGCAGTGTGCTTTACACCACTGCATCCAACGCTTTGCATTGCACTTTGTGATGCAAGGCTTTGATGCAGCAGCTTGGCCATGGAAACCCATTCCATGAAGCTCTCTACACATTGTTCTTGAGCTAATCTGAAGGCCACATGAAGTTTGGAGGTCTGTAGCTATTGAGTCTTGAGAAAGTCAGCGACTTCTGCACACTGTGCACCTCAGCATGTGCTGTGCCCACTCTGTGATTTTTCGTGGCCTACCACTTCGTGCCTGAGTGGCTGTTGTTCCCAATTGCTTCCACTTTGTTATAATACCACTAACAGCTGACCATGGAATATTTAGTTGCGAGGAAATTTCATGAATGGACATATTGCACAGGTGGCATCCTATCATGGTACCACGCTTGAATTCACTGAGCTCTTGACATTGACCCATTCATTCACAAATGTTTATAGAAGCAGTCTGCATGCCTAGGTGCTTGATCTCATACACCCGTGGCCATGGAAGTGATTGGAACACATGAATTCAATGATTTGGAGGGGTGTCCCAATACTTTTGGCAGCATAGTGTATGTTATCCCCAAAGAAGCCCTCGCATACCTTGTGTGTAAGTCTACTTGCCAATGCAGCAGTATGCTTCCGTATAAAACACAAAGCTTTGTTAAAATGCATCAGACATCAACGCAACGGGGCAACTAGGATGGAATAAATTGTTGCAAAGCTACGAACACCCTTCATGAACGAATGCCCCCGTTTCATCCAAAACAAAAAACAAACGCATCAGGCTTCAAACATTTCTATTTAGCGGTAATTAAATGTAGTGCATTAAAATTCAGTTTAAAAGCATTCAGTAGGGTGAAACTCTTCTGATCCGGAGGTCTGTGAGCTGCATTTGTGTCTGTGCTATTTGCTTGCATGGTTTATTCATATTGTTGTGCACTGAGATCTCTGTCACAGATGAGTAGGCAAAGGTCGGTGAGGAAGATACTCACCGGAAGAGACTGACTGTGGCTGCCTGACTGTTCACATTATCTGTTATTTATAGGGGCTTATTTCAGGGATCTGTAGGTTGGTATTTTTCCAGTACGCAATATGTGAATGCTTCCGAATATCTACAGGCGGACGCCGACGGAGCCCCAAATGATTTGTTTAGCGCAGATGTTTTAACAGCCGTGTTCTCAGCTTGAGAACCTTGGGACAGATTAGGTTGCTGGGCTAAGCCCCAGATGTCTTAAAATCCTAGCAACGCTAGTGTCTACTGGTCATACATCGAGCCGTCTTCTGTTTATCCAGTAGAACTGGTAGTAAAAATTTGCAATTTAAATGGCAACCTAGAGTTTGCCTTCAGCTTTAAATGTATTTAATTAAATGAATGCATCTGGAGTCATGTACAAATCGTATCAACAGCTCCAGGACATACAAGGGGGTACAGGTGTCTCTTAGACAGGTGCCCTAACAAGCCCAAAATCAGTGACGGACACAGGAGCCAGAGGTGCCACTCCCTAACAGGACGGGCAGCATCCACACTGCCTGAGGAAGTCTGCCCTGTGGCCTGAACTACTAGTGTACGTCCAGCAGGGGGCGACAATGTCAGCTGGGTGGCAGTGTTCTCATAGTCAGGGAGGCCACAGTTAAGTGAGACTTGCAGCTGTCCCCTGACAAGTGTCCTAGGATGTAGAGCTTCACCTCATATCCACCATGCCTTGCTTACTATGCTGGTATGGCGGTCCTCACCAGGTAGGACCCGGCCCCCAAATTAGGAGCACTATGCAATTTATGGAAGCTAATGCTGCTGGGGGAATAGCTGGAGGGTACAGCACTCTGCTCAAGGACACGTACCTCCATAGCCCTGCAGTGATTAAACTGGGCTTGGTGGAGCGAGGCATACCCTTGGGCTGCTGCCAGGCTGGGCTGGCACTGAGCACTCTGGCACCCCCTAGAGGGAGGTTAACATGCATCTGTCACCTTCACGTCCCAGTTCTGTATACAACCTGCGATCCCTTGGATTCTGTGGGGGTGGGGGGGAGCGGAAGAGCGAGTAAATTAATGGCTGGGCTCTCAGTGGTATGACAGGGTGCCGGCTCCCCAAGGTGACAAACTGCAGCTTCGTTCTTCATTAATAATCCAGCCATATAATTAGAAATAATGTAGACTGTAAGTTCTAGATAGTTTTTTTTTTTTTTTTGCTTAACAAATAAAATGACTTAGCGTAAGACCATTTGAAGTACTTAATTAAGCTTTTAACTGCGGCGAATTTCAGAACTCTGAATTTTAATTATCAAAAATGTTTTAAAATATTAACATAAACGTCTTTGTTTTAGCATAATGGGACAACATCAAAAGCTGCATGCAAAGACCTCCACACACAGGGTTGGACTGGGACTTAAAAACAGCCCTGGACATCATCCACACCGGCCCACCACGTTCACACACACACACACACACACACACACACACACAC
>JAODKN010000041.1:30721652-30732863 GCA_026774425.1 Petrocephalus zakoni | reverse complement strand
ACAATACCAATATGCAAATCCCTTAATAGCCAAAAACCTTTGAGAGTGGATTCTGATTAACATTACGTTTATTAAATGTCCGTCTCTCATCAGCAGTCCGGGCCGCCCTGCTGACATCTTCACCTAAGTGTTTTGCCGGCCTTCCAGCAAATAACAGATTTATTTGAACACATTTGGTGGCCTCTAGCTCAAGTGCTTGTCTTTTTTTCTCTCTCAACTTCCTCCTTTACGTTTTGATATTCTGTGTTTTATCATGTTCACTATCGTTGCACACAGAGCACACGGCATCGGCTCACTTGGCCAATCGCTGCAGTTGCTTGCTCAGCACCCGCTCAAAACCTTGAACTTGATTTTGATTGGCCAATGCTCAGCGAATACGTCACGTGTGCTGATCGTAAGTTTAGTAGTCAGTCTCGCAGTGCGCATCAGCTTTTTGCGGCTAATTAGAAAGACACAAATATGGGATTTCAACTATACAACAATAAACTTCCAAACAGAATTATGATTATAAATAATTTAAAAACTAAATGCCTAACCCACCGGCCCACAAAGACCGCGGCTCACCGGGAATCTCCCGGTAGTCCCGATGGCCAGTACATCCCTGCCCACACAGCATTATTACTGTGATTAAGTTCCCCGAATGCTAAATGTCACATAGGCTAGCTCTGGCGCGTCTTACTCTTTTTAATTGATGGTCTCAAGTCCCAAGTCCTTATTGCCATTTGGGGGACAGGACAAAGGGCAAGGCAGTGCAATATAATATAATAACAAAAAGCAGCGTAATAAATAATGAATAAGCAGAGTAATATGGGGGGTGAGGTATGATAAACTCCAGCAGGCAGCGTTACCGCTGCCGAGTCACACTAGAGAATAGGAGAGGATGTTAAAAGAAAACGAGTTAGCGTGGTGTCTTTGCATTAGCGCGAAAGCTCCGTCGGTGCACCCAGGGCTCAGTCACTCTCTGACAGCAAAGAGGTGAGCCAGAAGCGAGCCGAAGCATCACACACACCTTTGCGCTGTGTCCCGATGCAGGAAATCCACCCCGCGTATCTGGATTCACGTATGAAAAAAATTAACCTGCTTTAAAGTCTAGTTTAAACTGATATTTAGCATTTGAACGCCTTGCCAAATTCTTTTGCTTAATTGCTAACAACTGCCACATGGCGGCTGTTAAACTCTGATTTATTTCAAGGATATTAAATTATTGATGAAGGGCAACGTGGACACCGGAAGATATGTTTTTTCAAGTGTTTGCATGTGTGTTTGTATGTTAGGATCTGGTTGGTTTAGCACATAGTGAGGGAATGTAGGCTATTGGATATACTGCTTAAGTTGTTGATTCATTTTGTCAAGTTTATAGTCATGGAAAAAAAAAAAGATTACAGGGTAAACAAATGGACGTACTAAAAAAACAATGACAAGATAATGACTGGGAGTCGCCATGATTCGGGGACGCTTTGTTTTTAATGATTCCTGAGTCTTGGCAAGCACTTCCAAACCTCGCTGAGAACGATAGCCACCAGAAACACAAAGTATCATGATAAAAGCAGCACGTCGCTGGATCTGGATAAAACACCCAGATGATCACAAGGGACACAAGAGACAAAGCGAGAACACAGGAGGCCGAGGGATCGCGTCCCACTCGGCTGCCAAGGACGAAATGTCTTCGCAGAGACCCGTGATGATGCGGATACACTGAGTCCCAATTAGGGGCTTTCTGCAGTATTAATGTCACATTCTGAACCTATTACCTGTCTGACACTATATCTAGCAGACGTGAGACGCATGACTCATCCACTGGGTTTAGCACCAGGAGTTTAATCCAGCAGGAAAACGCCACAGGCCGCAATAAATCATGGAGGGTTGGGGTTGGAAAACAGCACCACTAATTGAACCACAACATATGGTAGACATCATGAGATGCCTTCCAAGCATGTCAATTTACACATTTGTGTCCACACCAATAAGGTGCTTTGATTGACAGAATGCTCCACCAATCAGAAGTCAAGCTGGGCTGCAAGCTCCGCATGGCATGCCGTACAGCCGAGAGGGAGTGCGAAGGTATTCTCAGCCTGTCTGTAATTCGGCTTTTTGTGTGACAGCTTGCAGAGACAGCAACGTTAAGAAAGCCACATAAACCTGACACACAAAAAACGATGGAAAACAAAACAATTCACAGAAATGAAGTACACTAATTTTTAGAATTAAAAAAAAAAACTTTTGAAATACTCTGCCTATGACTCTCGCCAATGAACTTAAAGATAGAAGAATAATTATGTTAGGCTGAGGAGCTAAAATGTTAAAATATGGACCATACTCTATCCTTAGATCCATCCTATCTCCTGGACACCCACCATCCAACAGAATGTAACCCGGTCTGCTTGGATCTTCTTTTTATTCAAGATAGCAAGGTGGCATGATCTTACAATCAAAATCCACCCAGGAAACACTCGTTTATTGATGCCCTGACTCATAAGGTTGCTAGGTTAAGACTAGGAAGGGCCCGGTGCTTGTCTGCATCTATCAATAAATTCGTTCAGCAGTAATTAATGGGAAGAATATGGTGAATTAAACAGAAACAGTATCTTCTGTCATCTTCCAGTTTCACCAGGAACAGCACAATATGGAATAAGGACAAAGTTTAACAGAATATGGCAGGAAACAGCATTGCATGTGGGGCCTGCTTCTAATATTCTCCCACAACGCAACGTGAACAAGTATAAATACTGCGGTGAGGGCCGAGGGCGCTAGGGAGGTCAATCTGAATAAGGTCTGGCCTGGTCTTTACACCGTTCTGCCAGCACTAATGCCTCTGGGGCATTACTGTTAATAGTTAAGGGCTTGAGTTTGACAGTTTGACAAACCCAAAAACAAAACTGAATTTCCTGGCAGGTCTTAGGCTGTTCAAATTATATACTTTTTATTCCATCTCGAGTTTTTCCACAACAACATAATATTTACTTTCTGTTTTCTGTTCTAAACAGGAATTATCTCGGGGGGCACAGTTCTGCCATAGCAGGCAGGTACTGTATGCTCCCATGAAGTGAAAGCATGTCCAGAGGTAACAGCAACGCTGGACGGCAGCGTGGGAGGCCAGTCTGCACCCACAATCCTTTGCAAAGCTGGCTGATTGAGCCCTTCTCCTAGCTGGGTTTGCTCACCACGGACTAGAGACCGTGTGAAGCAGTCCAAGGGATTACAGAATCCGACACTCCAGTTCTTCCAACCGCAGCTTCAACCATACTCCGGGTTGCTGAGCAGCACAGTGTAACAAGACCAATTACTGATGCACTTGTGTGCAGAAAACCAGGGAAAATACACCCAAACAGTATGATGTTTGGGGCAGGTGAGGATGACATGCATCGTGACTGGAACACCACGCCTTTCCAGATATATACATGCAGGCTTTGCTTAGGTAAGCTTTTATTTGGAGCTTGCTAAGCAACTCCAGCTACATCCCACAGTCCTCAGACAAGCAGTCCAGGAAACTGGTACATCTAAATTTAATCGAGAGTGCAATTGTGTGTTTGCCAGTGGGCCTGAGTGCTGTCCAGGGTGTACCCTACCTTACACCCTAATAGGCTGCAGGTCACTGCCACTGTAACCGCATCAGCAGTTTTTTAAAAAAGGACGAGTCGATACAAATTCACAGAATATTCAAGTTATAACATGCAATTTCTTGAAGACAGTGTTAATTGTGGAAAATAACTTGATTGATCTAGCAAACAGATATAAAATACACAGTCATGCTCTCTTTCCTGTGTCAGTACAATGTTGGCTTTGGGAAGCAGCTGCTCGCCTGATTGGGTGCTTTTCACAGCACTGTTGTGTGGCATTTCTGCAGGAATGCTCGCGTCAAGCCTGTTTTCCATGACAGGACTGCGGGCACTGACCGGCTGAGAATCCCCCGGCCAGCGGGACACATTCCTCCCATCGGCAGAATGATGCCAGTTATTCAGCATCGCCATGGAGACCCAGCCACAGCTGATGGGCGACTTGGGTCAGACAGTCTGCTACCCACACAGGAGTCCAGCTTCTCTCTACGCCTGTCACCCAGACAAAGTGTGACATGATAGTTGCAGCACTGGCTTTTTGTTATGTTCCCTATGTATCCTCTCCATCTCCCAACCACTTATTGTGTTCCGTGTGATGGGGAGACTTTAACAATAGCAGAGGCAGCACAGGGCACAAGGCTGCAGTACACCACGGGTGCGATGCCAGTCCATCTCAAAACACATTAGGATTACGAGTCCACCCATCCGGGTTCCCTACTCATTTCCAGGATATGGTCACAACGGATGGGGGTTTCCTCTGGGTAATCCCCCCACAGTCCAGTAATATGCTGATGTTAACTGGAGTTACCAGATTGCTTGTAGTCATGCATGTGTGAGTTAATGGTGTATCACTGTGCCCTGCAATGGGCTGGAGCCCCATCCTGGGTTGTTTGCCACCTTATGCCTGTTACCTCTGAGTTTGGCTCTGGACCCCCGTGACACAGAATAGGACAAGTGATTACAGAAGATGGATGGATGGATTATTTGGTCACTAAAGTTATTATATTTCATTATTTTGCTGCGGGGTCCCACCTCAGACTTGAAGTGCCAGTGTTGAGACCCATGTTGAGATCCGTGCCCTTTCTCCAGTGACATTGGTGTTTTGTATTTTGTTGATCATTGAATGTAAGACAAACATGTCACAGAGATTAATAAGAACATTAGGGCTACGCTGATTCTGTACCTGTAATTATCCAAACCATACCTTGAACCTCAGATAGTTACATGTTCTACATTCTGGATTGGTATCCCAGACAACATGACATGAGCATCTGCAGGTCAGTTCAACATGGACCGATTTTATGTCTTTCAGTGATGCATCCCCCAGGCAGCTCTACCCCTCATCCCCTCTCAGGGCTGCTTAATTCTGCTCACACTTTCTACATTAGGCTAAAGTGGTACCATTCCAAGAGGGCCACGGGGCTGCAGAGCCCCGTCTTTTTTAGGCATTTCCTGTCAGACCACAGGGCACAGCGTCCTTGTTCACAAGACCCTGCCACACAACGGCATTCTTCTGCAAAGCAGACAAGGGCAAACCTGGTGAGGTCATGTCGCTTCTCAGTAGTCGTCAAAAGCTGGAGTGTTTTATGAGTGATTTACAGCGTTTTGGGGTCATTTTGAGGCGATGGCTGACGGCATGCGACTCGGGCATGCGACTCGGGCATGCGACGGCATGGGTTTCGGCAGCAAATGCACTTAAGCTATTCAACTACGAGGGGTGTACTGGAGGTTCAGGCAGCAGAGAATTAAGCAAAACTCTTTTCTCCAGTTACAGCAGCGGCCTGTGTTCTCTGTGATCCTCCTTCTGAGTCGACTGTGTTTGCTTTCCTGCATTGTTGAAACAGGGTTTGCAATATTCTGATGCCAGAATGATATATCTAAGCCCCCATTGTGTTTATAGGCCCCACTGTTATTATTTAGGGTTTGTCTAGTTATGAAATTAGACACATTTTTTCTTGGTTCCTTTCCTCACCCCCAAGCTACATTTTCTTGTATTACTGCAGCCTGATGCATGATGGGTATTTGCAGGCTTGCCAGCCAATGCAGTACAGGCCCGTCCCGCTCCTCCAGTGCACTCTTTCAGAAATGTCAGCCAATAGCTGGCAAGATGAGGCCAAGCACCTGCAGAAATGAGAAACCTTCGGGTGAAACTCCCCCAGCACCAGATCGGTGACTCCATGAAGGTTGGTCTGTCAAAATACAGTGTACCAGGCTGGAACAAAGTTTATATTTAGGCAGTTAGCTAGACAGCTAAAAAAAAAATTTGCTTTACAGCAAAATTCTCCCCTCTCCTCAGGTGGAGCAGCGGTTCCTGGAGCTCTGACACAAAACTCACACTGTTAATGATAAGCCCAATGTCATCCTTCAGGTCTGCGTAGGACTATGGTGATAAAGCACAGTTGCTGAATGTGACCTAATCAGACCTCTTAACATTCATCCATCCATCATCTATCCATCCATCCGTCTTCCACCACTTATACATTACAGGGTTATTACCTCTTAGCATGCTGCCTTTAATTAGAGAAAAACATATTTGGAACAGGTTTCAATTTGCTTAGTTTTACAGTCGGGTATAAACTTGCTGTAAACAAGCCATTTACTGTAAATATGCACCATCCTGATCAGCTGTAAACTGCCATACAATTGTATATTGCATAAGTGGATTTTTCAAAATAATAATAAACATAATGCATATATTAGCAGAGCATGTGGTGTGATATGTTGATGTAGCACTAATGCTATTAATATTTGATAACACCTACAATCACGCACCATAAGTGATTATAACAAGGTAATCGAGGTATATATAAACCACATTTGCTGTAAGAATTTAAGAAAACCAAACATATTTTGAAGCATTTTATTAATGAGTAATGCATTTAAATAATTCTCAGCTTAACTGACAGCATTCATAATATGAAATAATAATGATGATAACATCAATAATGTTACTGGTATTAGTTTTATTATGATTGATATCATCACTAATTGAAGAGGTGGTGCAGTGGTTAGCACTGTTGCTTCATGTGACCAGGGTTCGAGTCTCTGCCATGGCTCTTTGTGTGTGGAGTTTGCATGTTCTCCCCCATGTCATCATGGGGTTTCCTCTGGGTGCTCCGGTTTCCCCCCACAGTCTAAAAACATGCTGAGGTTAGCTGGAGTTACCCAGTTGCCCATAGGTGTGCATGTGTGAGAGACTGGTGTGTGTGAGTGTGCCCTGCGGTGGGTTGGTGCTCCATCCTAGGTTATTCCCTGCCTTGTGCCCATTGGCTCTGGATCCTCCCACGACCCTGAATAGGACAAGTAGATACAGAAAATGGATGGATGGATGGATTATTATATTGATATAATATCATGCAGAAAGATGAACAGTAAAATTATGCATTAATAAAATGTTACAGTAAATATATACAAATGATATTAGTTCTGTATGGGAAAATCTGTCACTGGATATCTGTCTGAACCATTGGCATCTCCTAGAACCTGTATAAAACATCACTGAGCGTTACCCAATTACCCCATCCAGTGCTTGCCTCTCTGGGTCTAAAGGTGTTTTGGAGGGAGACCTCAGGTTCTTTTAGGTACCTTCTCTGTCTGTAGATCCCATATTGCCCCCTTGTGGAGAACAAAAAAACAAACAAACACCTAGGCACCTGGCAGAGAAGATTTCAGGCTGTCTTTTCTCAGGTCAGCTATGGTGAAGGTCAGGTAAATAAAGCTGTGGCATAGAGCTGCAACGACCCCTCAAAGAACCTAGATAAGCATTAACTGCTCTTCTCTGTCCCCAACAAATAACTCCAGTTATGTTCTTCAAATCAAAACATCTCTACAAGCAAAATAAGCAGTCAACGTAGTGTTATGTGAGACGGTCCAGGATATCTTAGAGGACCTGGCAAGTAGAATGACTGGACATCTCCATCTTCCTCTGCTCTTTTAGGAGAGACCTTGTCGTTAAAGTTGCATTCCATTGCAACACAGTCACATCCTTAGAATCGGTGGTCTGATCCATTTCCTAATAAATTAACAGTGAAAGCAGAAGCTTTCTATTAGAAAGTGGATTACTGGAGAATTAGGTGCAGAACTCATTTAATCAGATTTCACCCGGGGTTTGCCCATATTTCTTTTGGACAGTTTTCCTGGCTGTTAGAAGAGCTTCAGGGAAAGCATTCAGCAAAAACCAGAAATCCGGAAAATAATGGCCCCGCAGATTGAATTAATTTGTGGCAAGGTGGCGGCTGCCATCATATAGCCTTGCCAAGCTAACACACATCCACAGTTATGCCCAGAAGGCCTTTGTTCAGAGGAGTCGTCCCTGAATACACCATACACAACTGACAAAAAGTTTCCTTGCCACTTGAAAACACTGGACAAAGCTGATTTCCACACTCAAATTCAGTTTAACACCAAGTTGAGGTATAAGTATTACAAACTCATTATAATGAAATGCAGAAACAAGGGCTACACTCCCAGTAATTTAGTTCTCAGAGTGCTGACCACAACAAAGATACTACGAAAAAATTATGAAAACAGGTCGCACTTTGCTTAGATTTATTTGAATAACCGTCTCCATTTATCTAAGCAAAGTGCGACCTGTTTTCATTATTTTGCTGCAAAACTCTTTATAATGTAATGTCTTATAATGCTACTCATAGCAGTTACAATGTTGAACAAAGTAACCAAGCAGTTGATCAGACTGGGAGAAAACTCCTAGCAATGTCTTGCTCTTGTTTCAACACTATGTTTGGATAGATCCACTACAGCCAGGGTGCCTGCTTACATGAATGCAGGATGCTGTTTGCCAAAATTCTGCAGCCAGAAATTCAAGGGGTGAAGGAGAACACCACGTCGGAGTAAGAAGTGGGATGACAACTCACATGTGGCAGCCTCACGGAACGTGATCCAGTAAGTGAGGCTTGGTACAGCAGGCCAGCCATAAGAAAACTGCAAGGCCACATGGCAGTTTCGTCCAGTAGGAGGCAGCAGAGCAATCCTCAGAGCCCTGTTATGTGGATCCATAAACCCAAACTGATGTGTGTTTCAATATTCAATTCAATTTATTTTTATTTAGAGCCTTTCACAATAGAGTTGCCCCAAGGTGTGTTGTGATACATTCCTGCATCATTTGTAAAGGAATAGGGAAAATGGGAGGCTAAGAAATGAAAGGCAGAAGACAGATGACAAAAACAAACTCCTAAGTACTCCTCCACTCCTCTGGGGGTCCAAGGTCAATAGGCCGTCCAGCCCCCCAGACATGCTAATATTACTTTAAAAGAAAGAGAGGGCTTGCTTGCTAAAAGCAGGGTGAAAGCTGTGATGGAGGGCAAAGCCGCAGTCCAGCAGTGAGTCTGTTCTTCACGCTGGCCTGTATAGGTGGCAGATTGAAACCTGCAACCATGATGTTACAGTTTATAAGTCTCACCCACTATGTCACCCTTCCATGGGACTGAACCAGGACTCCAGCTCAGATGATGCCCACCCTGGGCACCATCCAGACATATGGGAAGGAAGGCAGAGAACTTAAGATGGCAGAACATGCATAGAATGCATACATTAATGGACAAGCACAGAGGATCAAAATGGCATGTACAGCAGCACCAGCAGCCATAGCTAGAGCGTGTTGTGTGAAACCAGCCTGCCACACAAATACACACAGACAGCAAGAGGGCTAACCCAGAAAAGAACATTTTCTAGAAAACCCAAAGAACATCACCACTCCATGTATAGTGTTTAGTGTTGTATAGTGTTTGCACCATACCAACTTCCAGGAATCCTTGTTAATGACTGATGCAGGATGGCAATGCTTATAAGTCTGTTTTGTATCAATTATGGGGTGTCACAGAGAGGACAGCCTGCATCTGTGCCAGGAAGGCAATGTGTAGGAATGCTTTTTTACAGTTTAAGTATTGCAGAGGCTGCTTAACAGCATAGACGGGCTGGACACAGCAGGTATCTGATATGTTTTGTAGTGAATGCAGCATGCTATCCTCTCGTGACCGCTGTAGGTATAAATTCATCTGTTCTGTAAATCAAGCTGATTGTTGCTGTCTTACCAACATAAGTGGTCATTCTTCCGGAGTTTGATGCAGCAGCTCTCAGAAGCACGTGGGAAACCTGATATGTGGAAACTGCTCAGAGATCTGTTGAAAAACTGAGAATAAAAGTATTTTGCACGTTCTACCATGGTCAAAGAATCTTCCAGAACTTCAAGCCACCTCACTGTGTAGATATAAGATAGCGGAAGAGTTTGCAGTCTATAATCTAGAATCTTAGGGAATCTAAGAATATCATATATTCTTTATTTTTACATAGCACATACTTATTAATGTTTATAATATGTTTACAAAATAAACATAATCCACTTCTGGTGCTAGGAGCGAGTTTATGGCTTATAATAAATGTGTGTAATTGCATATTCATTAGTCATTCATCTTCCTACCGTCTAATTCCTTCAGGTTGTTCTTCATATTTAAAGCACCTAATGTATGTATCTTGAGTTGTAGCTTGTCTTTACTGGTGCTATGTGCAGTATGTTCATCCCCTTGTTGTGCACTGCCTTTGTCAGCAGGTCCCTGTACATGTAACCCATATTTGTCCATAGGTGGCACTGTGGAGCTGGGGGAATATTACTGAGTCTGTCACTGTACACTTCTGTATGGATGGTATGGCAATAAAGCCCTGGTTTGACTGTATGGTTTAGAGATGTATGTTCTGACAATTCATGGCCACCAGGGGGTGACAAGGGATGGCTCCTCATGCCCTTGTTAAATACAATAATCATTTGTGCATAAACTATGGTATCTATCATGTTATTTTCAACACTCAGCATATTTCTCCAAATGATCTATGACTATGTTTACAGCACCTTAATTAGATGTCATTGTCCTGCACTGCAGCAATCTCCAAGACATTCCAAGACACTCCGGTGACTAGACCAGAGGTTCTGGCACAAGAGCAAGATGCCAGAATGCAAGATTTATAGGCCAGCAGGAAGGCAAGGAATCAGAAATCCAAAGTGTATCTTATGCACACTATATATAATACATGTATCATGCGATATGTATAATTATATAGGCTATATATGGTGCTAAACAGAGAAACATGATGAAAAGTTGAACACAAACCTCAGGAAGATTGCAACTTCTGTGTGAACAACTAACACCATGCAACATCTGCATCCCATGATGATTGCTGACTAATACATTTAAGACCAACTGTGACTATATGATCAGAAAAAAGTGTGCGCATCTCTTTTTTTAACTTTGCCCCCAGTCATCTGTTTCCTGGAAGTTGAGCTAATGTGTGTGGGGGGCGGGGGGCAGGGGGCAGGGGGAGGGGCAGCCAACCTATATACATCCAATTAGTAATGCTCCACAGGCTCGAATCATAGGGAAGGAGACAGTGTGGATGGGATGCTGGTCCATCACAGGGCAGGAGACAGTGTGGATGGGATTATGGTCCATCACAGGGCAGCAGACAGTGTGGATGGGATGATGGTCCATCACAGGGCAGGAGACAGTGTGGATGGGATGCTGGTCCATCACAGGACAAGAGGCAGTGTGGATGGGATACTGGTCTATCAGAGGGCAGGAGACAGTGTGGATGGGATGCTGGTCCATCACAGGGCAGGAGACAGTGTGGATGGGATGCTGGTCCATCA